>CANXYI011685282.1:0-11158 GCA_948208565.1 Hura crepitans
CAACATAATGCACATATTGAGTATTTTAAATTCCTAATGCCTTCTTTTGCTTCTATTCATACATAATTATTCCTATTAATTAAATTAACCACAATTTATGTTCATTTAACATTAATTACTCAAATAAGCTATTTATGCCATATTATGCTTCTCATAGCACATTTATCACTTTCAATCCTTATAATCATTTGAAACACATTAGTACATCTATTAAATGCCATACAACATAATAAATGCATGTCATTAATGGTAAAATACAATATCAAGCATTTATGACATATTATGCCTAATATGGAAATTTAAGAATTTTAATTGAATTCACACATTTTATTTTGATTACACATACCAAAATGGTTGAAAGGGAACCTTGAGACCTGTCTACGCCTTTGCTTAGCCCTTATCGTGATTTGGTTCGAAAACCCCTAACATAAATTGAATAAAACTTTGAAAAATTATAATAAATCAACCATAGCTTCAAAAATAAATCTAAGACCTGAAAATGTCTCTTGGGCACCCTTAGTGTCTAGAAAAAATAATAGAAGCTAGAAATTTTTACCCAAACAAAAGTAGATTACTATTCATGGGATAAAAAAATTGTAATTTTTGAGCAACCTTTTTTGAAAATTCCACTTCTTACAGGTGCAAAATGGTGTAGAGGCTACTTGAGATCATTTTAATAGAGGATTATGAGCTTAAATGGAAGAAGGATAATTCAAAAATGGTGGAGAGGGAGAGCTCTTTACCGTCGGCTTGGAGGAGGATGAGAGAAGAATAGTATTTTTGACTTTTTAGGGAAAATTTGACCTCTTCTATAGTTTTTAAATTTTATTATTTTAATTTCATTTTCTCTCCTTTTTCTCCCATTTTTCTTTCTCTTCCCATGTGCAATAAATTGCCAATTGTGATTAGTAAATTCTCTTTAATTATGCCCCTAATACCTCTAAAAATCGAAGCTCAAAAAACGATGAAATTCGATTAAATTAGTTGTTTTTCATGTTACCTAATTTTTTAAAAATTACTTTTTGATATCTAAAAATTCCAATTCCAGCGCCATTAGGCTCATTAGAATTTTTAAGTATCAAGTTTATAAGTTTTGAAATTTTCTTAGCAACTTTGAAAATAATTTACAGTTCAGCTTTGCCTTGGCCACTATTCTCAAGACACTATCGTAAAAACTTTTTAGTGTTTTGACCACTCAAATGACCTATGATTGATTTAAAACTTTGCCCAAAATTATTTTATGATTAATACTTTCATCCGATGGCTTTAGTGCATCCTAGGGTTTGGGAACACTTTTCATTTTGGGAAAGTACTATTCATAATCATCTGGATTTTCGGGGAAAACCTTTTAAAATCGAGTTACCTATTCACTTTGAGAATCCTTGTGCCAAAATTTTGGCAGCATAATAGCTATGCTGGGCGCTATTCCAAATTTTGAATAGTAACCTATAATCAAGAAAACACTTCTAAAACATTTCACAATCAATTCCTCATCTCCGTGATCTTTCTGATCACTCTAAATCATTCATAATCACAATCACAGTCTCAACTTTAAGAAGAGACAACATACAACATAAAAGTTTTAAAGGTTTAAATATAGTCACAAAACCATATTTGAGTTATAATTACAAAATGATATGGTTTAGGCCTAAGACTAATTATATCCAACATAAGAGTGCATTTCTATGTCTATACAGTCCATAATCTAATTGCATACAATGAAATATACCAAAAAGAATGGTTTTTTCTTACTTGTCTAGATGTTCCAAGGCTTAGGCTTAATCATCCTCCTTACCTACACATCACAAATAAGATAATGCATTAAGCGAATTGCTTAGCGGTGTAATGAAAATAACTTTTGTATAATGCCATATATATAATCATGCTTAATTATACAAGACTTAACTAATCATACTTATGATAAACGTAATACCATTCATCTCATGTATGCGCATCATTGAACATAATGAAGTAAACATACACAATGAGCATATTGATGTGTAATGCACTACATGTCATTTGTATATGTTGTTAATGGTCTTAAATAATGCAAATAATGCATACTCAACATTATTCATCACTCATATGATATAAATTGTGTAGTGTGTGCAAGAGACTATTTAAGCTCTTTTTACATTCATTCAATTGTCTTTATAATGCCTATTTTAATGAGAACACAAATCCCATAGATATCCGGATCATCGTGTGTAGTGGCTCACATTTTAGACTTGAATAGCTATTGCACCAGCATAGGTGTAGAATGATCTTGCTAGACCTGAATAATAGTTATACCTATGTGAAATGTACAGCGGCCTCATTAGACCTGAATGGTGGTTGCACCTACATAGATTCAAAAATTATAAAAATTAGGTTTTTAGGTCAGACTAAAAGTGGACCCATAAATGGACATCAAGCATTGAAGTGCCCTAGTAGCTACTATCTATCCCTAGTTAACTAATCAACCTATCTATCTCTAGGTTGTTACTCATATAGGTTATTCTTATAACTTATTAATTTCACCATTTTATTAGAGTTTCAAATCACTCATTTTGATTTTAGCATTATGAAAATTTGATTTAACCAGAAACATTGTATGATCACATATCTTTCATTTCATGCTCACTATAAATAATATTCATGCATTAAAAGCCAATAAGTCATTCAACCACTTCACATGCACACCCACACATATGTGCCATGCTCTCATGTCACACCTTAATCACTTTTATCTAGCAACATTCATGCTTACAATTGCTCATTCCATTCGGCCAAGGCACACCAAACATCATTATATGCTTTTATCTCATACCATGTTAAGTCTCACTTATATGTCATCTCATTATCCCATAGATGCACAAGTTTAGCATACAACTAGCATGATGCATACTTATATACATACATGTATATATGATATGTTCATAACTCTAATTCTTACATCATGTATATATCATGCCTCATGTTCCATCTTATGCTTTACATGTACAAAAACATTCACAAGTCATTAATTATGCTTATTTGTATACATTGCTTAACATATACTTATAGGCATGCTCTAATGGCCATTCGGCCATAATCATACATACACACTCCATAGTGTAATTCCATCATAATATATCATGTCACATGCTCATGAATCATAAATCATCATTCCATGACAATATGTGCTCATTTACATACACATTACAACAATATCACACACACACACACTCTTTCATTGCCATTCGACCATCATGCTTAATCACACACTTGCATATTTTTTCCATCATTTTACATACATACATATTGTATCTCACCAATTAATCATAATTTGCATGTCCATTAATCATATATATAAACATTTCTTTCATAAATATACACTTACATACATTATGTATAAGCTAGGGCATATATTAATTGCATAAATTAGATCAATTACACATATCTAGCATGTCTAAAATACACCATGAAACTCATCTAGACCTTTACCTTCCCCTTATCATGAGACCATTTTATTTTGATAACTGTTCCTTACATATTCAATTTATAAAAATTTGTATAAAATCATATGGCCATAAAAAATTACAAACAACCACACCAAATGACTCTTGAGTACCCTTAGATCATATGAATAATATTGGATTTCAAAAATTCTTACCTGAATGAAAAATAAGCACTATTCATCGAACTCAAAATAAGGAAAATTCCTTCGATTTTCTTTGAGAACTCCACTTGAATTAGCATTTAGAGGCCGTATGGCCTCAAAACTTTCCATTGGATGAGATGAATAGGTGTTAGATGGAGGAATTTCTTCTTTGTGGTCAACGGCTTGAAGAGAGAGGGAGAGGGAGAGTATTTTGCTTGTTTTGACCAAAATGAAAAAATGTTGACTATTTATAGTTTTTTTGAAAAAATCCATTTTAAGTATAATTTCTCCCAAAATTTCTCCTCTCCTTTTAAATCCCATTAATCTCATTTAGTCATGAAATTAAATTGATTTAGGCCCTACTATCCTCTAAAAAATGGAGTTCAAAAATTGAGAAAAACTAAATTAAAATGCCATTTTTATGTTACTCGACATTTAAATAAAATACTTCTTGACCTTCAAAAATTCCAATTCCAGTGCCAATAGGCTAACTATAATTTTTGAGTAATAGGTCATATAATTCCCAAAATCTTTCGATAAAATGTTAAAATATTTTACAATTCAGCTTTGTCTTGATCATTATTCACAAGACATAATTGTAAAAACTTGCTTAACATTTTAACCAATCAAATGACTTCTGATTGATTTCAAACTTTGTCCAAAATTATTTTATAATTAATACTTTCATTTAGTAACTTCAGAGTATCCCGAATCTCGAAAATACTATTCTTCCCAGGAAAATACTATTAATAAAAGTCAGGATTTTCAGGTCGTTACAAAAATGAAGAAGATACTCTCTTATGCATGTGGTGGCATAGTACAAATTCAAAATCGTTTATAAATAGATTTTTTTAGTTTTTTAAAATGTATCGAATGTATTTAATACATGAATGTGATGTACTAAAAAATCCACGGGCTTTAGTCAATGAACTAGCTTCTACCACTAACGAGAATCGGGGATTAGACCCTTTGATTATTCGGTATGTAAATGTATTCAAATTTAATGAATAAAAGTAAATATGTATTTACTTTTAATCATTAGATCAAATTATAACAATTTTTTATATGTATTTAATAGTTTATATGTATTACATTCAATGTGATCATTATCTATTTATGAATAGATTTTCTTTTTCATTTTTTCAAAAAAAAAAATGCTAGAGCTTTTAGTGCTTTTTGATTCTAGTTGTTTTATCTCTTCTTTCCCAAATTATTCAAAGATAAATTTGTTTTAACAATTTCTTATACTTTATCTTAATTCATATTTCCTAAATATAATCTACTTAATTGATTTTATTTCTTTCCATTGACTTTCTTGTTGTTATACAACTTTACTCATTTTCATATATGCTTATGTCTTATATCTTTTTTTCTATTTGCACATATTTAATTTATTTTATTTAATTACATTGGCTCGCTTGAAAACTTATAATTATATTTTTATGAGCCTATTCTTCATTTTATTTAATGGCATTGGCTTGCTTGAAAACTTATAATTATATTTTTTTTGAGCCTATTCTTCAAGATATATTACTCATTTTAATTAATTTTCATAATGATTTTTAAATACCTTTTATTTCCCTGTTTTATTTTCTCTTCACCTAATAATTTTCCAAACATTCCTTTATTATTTTTAACTATGTTTACCTTAATTCCCTTAACTACTTTCATGCCATTTATATGTACATATCTATATATTTTAAATTCTTGTATTCCTAAAACACTTATCACATCTTAATTGAGTTACATAATTAATTTCATATATATTGTATAATTCTATTTTCCAAATAATTCTTGTTATACTTCTCATGTAGATAATCTTTATTTCATCAATTTTATATTTATTTAATTATGCTCTTTATTATACTTAATCAATTAATTCATACAATCCTTTTTATTAGGTAATTATGATATAAGTTCTAAATGTACACATATCTTATTTTTCTTTTATTTTCAATGTTTACATATAAAATACTTTTCTTTTCCCTTACATATTTAATTTTTATCATGTCTTACATTTATTATTCCTTATTTATTCCATTGATTCTTTAATCTCATTAATTATCCTAATTTTTCCTTTTATTTTTATAACTATAACCATACCATAATTTATATAACAAAGGTTCCTATATACTTCATATTATATATCTTTAATTCTACACCTTGCATACACTTAAGTTTTATCAATTTAAGCCTCCTTTTTTCCACTATATATTTCAACTCACTAAGTAAAATGTGCACTCTAATTATATCATCAATTCTATATATATTTTCCATATTCTTCTAACTATCTTCATGTTAATTATGCCAATATTTCACTAATTTTCTTTATTTCTCCAATCTATACCATTTGGTTTTCCTATAAATTCCACCTACCTCATTCTTTCTTCATTATTTCTTTATTTCTACCATCTTTGTTAGAACTTAATTTCATATATGTATCACTAATTTCATGCATCAATTTATAACAAGGTAAATTCACCAAATATCACTATTACGTAAATATAAGTTTCATAACATAAGAATACACTTACCTCATGTGCTTAAATCTATCAATACTTCATCATTTCTTCCTTAATTCCATCTCATCATCATCCTTTCTCTATTTTTATCAACTCCATAATTAGCTTCCTCATAAAAATCCATTAAAAATGGCATTAATCATATGTTTATACTTAATTCATTAACTAAATAACCATAAATTTAATTTAATCACCTTATTGATCCAACTAAAAAGCCAACTTACCACTTCCATTTGACCTTCAAACACTCCTTTCACTTCTTTTCTTCCTCTAAAACCCTTCTCTTTTCGTGGAACTTTTGAAGAATTAATGTACTAAGTGACGAGAGCTACCTTTCTTATACAATATTTAGTGTTTATTTGGTAACATATGATGAACAAAATGGTGGGAGAATGGAAGGAGAATTTTGGCCATAGGAGGGAGAGGAGAGGGAGAAGTTAGATAAAATTAAGGAATATAATATTAATTTTTAAGTGTTTATATGTGGGATGGATAGGTAGGATTAAAAGAAGACTTTTACATAAGGATGGTGAGATTTAATCTATGTGCAATTCTTCATAAAATATCATTTAATCATATTCCACCTCAATTATTCCCCCTTACACTTGGATGGCCATGATTTTTCATTTACTATTTGATTTAATGGCCTATTTTAATCCCTACACTAAAATTTTGCCACATTTTAATTGAATTTATCTCCTTATTTTTTTTTCTAGCATATCCCATGTTGTAAAATTTCAAGTAATGTGATTTTCATATTCCTCATATTATTTAAGTACTAGAATGTGTCAATTTTGGAATTTTGTAAGTACATTTCTAATTTTTTCTATTCAGTCCTGAATGGTTTACTATTTACCGTAAACCACAATCCATGCCTCATTTTTTTTTATTTTAACCTCCTATATGACCTCAAATGCTTCTCAAATTATAGCATAATTCATCAAATAATTAATACTACCTCCTGGTATGATTAACTCGAATTGGGCCCAGGCACGCACTATTCATGGCCTGGTGTCACTATTCATTAGGACCATCTCCTAAATATCATTCTTTTTGCATTTTCATGACCCTTTATGAGTTATATTCTTATTTTTTGCCATTTTTCACATGTTCCACTCACTCATAGGCCTTCAAATTCACACTTTTAATTTTACCATTGGCCATTTTGAGTAATTACCAATTTATCCTTTAGTCATTTTTTGCTTCGCTGTTGGCACCAACTAACTCTACTTGATCTATACATCCATTTCATTCTCCATTTTTTTTTTCTTTCGATTCCAGTTCCATCCTTAGGAAAAATTGAACTGAAAGTCAATGTGTGACAATATGTATGATATGATTTTTTTAAATATTTTAGCTAATGATTTCTTCATATTATTATGAAAATCTACAACAAATGTAATCTCTTATGATACAAAGATAATAGTTTTCAATTCCATTAAGAAAAAATGACAGTTGCTCTCTATTATATCATCTATAGCACTAAAACCTATAGGGAAAATACCATCATCTGTATCAATGCCAATAATATTCTTTAATATTTTTAATTTAAAGGAGCACTATCATGGAAAATGGGAGGATGCAGCCTTGTTTAAAACTAATAATTAATGCATGAAAGGTGACAAAAAGATGATGAAAACTCAAGTCATCCTTTGTGGAGAAGGTGGCAAATGCTTAGATTAGTTTCTTTTATTTTCTCATAAAAAATGGTAGCTAATTATATGCCTCTTTATATGAGCCTTGAAGCTGCTCTCTTGCTATCTCTTTTGCATGCCATGCCTGAGAATAATTTAGTTAAATCCCGTATTCTCCCTTAATGTTAGCTATAATATCTCTTAGCCTATAGTTAAGGGAAATTTTGAGTTTTTCCTTGATGATACTTCCCACCCACCCCCTAGTTGTTCAATACCCAGCTTTTGCAGTAGCGCCATCACATTTATGTTTTGCATTCATTTTCTTGAGACAAATTAATTGAGTTGTTAACACTTTAGAAGCATATATCTGCCATAGGCATCACCGGGACTTGTATTTGATGGTAACATGATGACTGTCATTTTTCTGATATCTATAAGCAAACCCATGTGCAATAAAGTACTTATGTAGAGCTTCTCTAAATTTAGTGAAACTATTAAGCCTTGCTAGTGATAGTGTTTTCCCATTGTATCATGGCTTTGTAGTGCCTGTCATTAATGATTCCAATAGAAATATGAGACACTAGACTTTTATAATGGGCATCCATATCAACATGAACATTAGTAAGGTTAACATCAACTAGTAGAACTCCAGCTTTTGAAATAGTTATCCTACATGACCTACTAGCGGGCATGTTGGAGACATTTCTAGTAGCAACCTCATATTGTGACACCCCTTACCCAACTCGCTCACACATAACCAATATCGACCTTACTTAACCCTTATAAATTAAAACCTTTTTTATAACTTGCTTATCATGAAAACCTTTTAGACTTATACTTAACAAAAGCCACTTTATAGGTTATAGTAATAAAGGTCATCGCTTTGAAAATTTGATAGCATAATAGTTGCTCAGTGACACTATCCTAAATAAAAACATGTGGAGAAAAACACTTTTATAATTATAACAAATCCTATGTATAGTATCTCAACTTTTATAACATATAACATATTTATCTCATACATCAATATCATCCCAACCAATTATCATTAACATATGTAACACTATACCATAAGATCAAGCTTTATATAATAAATAACAATATCTCAAGAAACCATCCAAATAAAAATACACACACAAATTTATATATACATACCATTTCTCTTTTCAATAGAGATACATCATTTCTACAAACAAGCCCATTGCCATTTTATGTCATATGAGTGCCATACCAAAATCATACAACTTAAATTGTGACACCCCTTACCCGTCTAATTGCCAAACCTGAATAAAGAGTGACACATAACCATACTTCATCTTACTACTTATCTGGTTTCCTTAAAATCTTTTTTTTACCCTTTTTATTAATTACATATCATTTTTATATACAACCTATGAAAATTAGTCTTAAAGAAAACCTCAAATAAGGTTTACTAATGGGGTCCTTATGTCTATAATCTAGCTGCATAACAACTGTACTAGGATACTATCCCAAATAGACTCAACATTAACTTGGTCCATTTAACCATCCAAAAATCATCATCATCTCAAGTCACACATATACATAAATATCCATAATTGTCTCACATCCATTCTAAACTATACACATACATAAACATATAAACCATTGTATATCAATGATCATCCTTAATACATCCTTTTCATATACATCTCCTATATGTATATATAAATATTACAAAATCACATAAACTTTATATACATTATAGGCCCATGTTCATACATCAATATACATATCAATGTTTATACAATCACTTCCATTCTTTTTACATATAGCATAAAACTATGTAAATAACATCATCTTCAAATGAGCCCCTGGTCTCTGTAATTAGGAGATTCTTCCCTTTAGGCTATCTTTATACCTGTGCATCACAAATAATGTGCTAAAGTTTGTAGCTTAGTGGTGTATCCAGTATAGTATGGCACATTCCTTTACTTTTCATTTTTTTTTTCATTTAACACATAAAATTATAGCCATTTATAATATAATAATCCACTATGTTATAAATTACTAATACAACATGTATAAAAAGACATAAATAAATAAGGCATTATCACATATAGAAAATCTAAGCATGCATTATTTACAATATAGCATAACATATATAAGAACCATTATCTCAATTTGCATGGTTCAATCACAACAACTCATTTTCATATCATGCATAAACCATAATTACATAACATTTATCTCATGACATGATCATGCCCAACTCATCATAAATATACTTTGACAATTCAACATTAATTCATAAATCATCATCCACTAAGATCTAAAAACATCAACATTTAATTTATTATGTGATATGCAACTTTATGCATAGCATGCACATGTTACAGAACATGATATAAATTCTAAAAATAATGCATCACAAGATCATGTCTTGATATTAAAATTTATTCATTTTCATAACCATGTGAAGTCTTCCTTAAAATCTATTTATTTGGCCTATATCTAAGGAAACACATGCACTATGGATAATGGAGTATCATGGTGTGTTGTAGCCCTCATTATGGACCTTACTAGTTGCTGCACCATCATAGAACTTGAAGGTCACACATAAGGTGGGCTAGTATGACCCCGATGAACATGAAGGTTCATCTAACAATGTAAGTTCAAAGAATTAGCATAATATAAACCCATAGGTCAGCATGAATCATGAGTCTAAGATCGAGCATAGCATGAGTTGATGGACAAAAAGTTATGCAGTGGCCCTATTAAACCATCTAGCAGTTACACTCATATAGAAATATGTGTAGTGGTTCTGTTAGATCCTCTGATGGCTACACTCGTATAGAAATATGTATAGTGGTTTTGTTGGACCATCTGGTAGTTGCACCTATATAAAAATACTTACAGTGGTCCTGTTGAACCCTCTAGTGGCTACACCCATATAGTTGCTCGAAGGCTCAAATATAGTACCCGTAGGCACTCTAGAAGCTGCTATCACTCTTAGTTAATCGACTAACCTATTAGACTAGGCTATTTACTTGTATGGGCTAATAACCATATTTACTTTTAGTTTCGCCATCTTAAAGTAGATTGAGTGAATTTTATCTTTTATTTGGTCAACACATGATTTTAAGGAAAATAGATGTCTTTTACCATTTATTAATCTCATAATATTTCTATTCATGCAACATGAGTACATTGATTAACAAACCAACATATCCATCCTTTTTGCATAAAAATCATTATCATAAGTAGTTGATGAATGCTAGAAGCACCATCCATTTCCATATGAGGCCACTTAGCCATATCATAAGCTCATTTTGCATTATGGTGTTTTCCAACTACTATATGCCATCCATATCATCATTTCATCTTTCATACTTCAATAGTTCATATATATATATATATAT
>CANXYI011685318.1:0-10689 GCA_948208565.1 Hura crepitans
TATTCGGTATCATAATTGGTACACAAACACAGGTAATTAATTACATACCACATTACCCTATTATTAGTTTATGTCCTATAATATGATCATGATACACTTGTATTAGGGTGTATTACTCATGTAATAGTGGTATATATATACCATTATGGGTAACAAATATAGTATATATGATATTATCATATTTATAACCACACTTTATTAAATATGGTACCATATATGTGGTACATACCACTATGGTAACACAATATAGATACCATATACTGGTCCTTGTTACATAATTTATACAGTAGTAACATATTATCATACATGCTCTCCTTTAGGACATAATGTAGTAATAACCATGCCTATATACATTTATAATTATATCAAGTTACAATATAAGTGAGGTATAACAATGCATTATACATATATCATAGATAACAATCATAACACATGGGTCGTCACTATACCATAGGTGTAATATCACTATACAATCTGTATGTGTACATTTAACCAACAGTATTATGCTATATCATGCTAATATAACCACACCTATCATAAGTTAATATATCTATTTATATCACTATAATGACATTGGATACTCACGATATACATATTTGTCCTATACTGTAACCTATGTGATATATATGGTACCATATTACTAATATATAGGGGTGATATATCCATCATATACCTTATATACAATACCATAGATGATTGCTCTATATGGACACTATATTGGCTATTATCATTGGCACCTCACTACTTTATATAGTATATACATTAACCTATATGGATGTATATGGATATTAGTATTAATCCATATACTAAGATATCATCTATCCACTCTGGACATATATATATTGTATACCAATCCATATGATTGTGACTACTAATAATGCATATCATGATATATACCCAATATATTCCACTACGTATGTACTATGATAGATGCATTATACAAATTTCATACCAAGTATAACTATTCCATAGTGGATATGTCAATGTATTATATGAGTAGTGTAGTGTAGTGTCATAATATAGTAGTATAGTATACTTAGCAATACTAGGATTATATCCATACTATGATAATGGAAATTATGTCCATTATAGTATATGTAACCATTACTGTTATATACAAGGTATCCCTTAGCATCAAATGATGATGATGTATATAATATGAATGGCCAATAGGTATAGTATTCATGTATAATATTAGGCCACATTATTGGATATAATAAGTGTAGACATAGGATACTTGTTTGTAATATATACCCATGTACACTTACCTGTACAAATTACTATAAATATATGCATGCTATGACATAGGGTGTCTGTGTCCATCATACTTATAGTATACAATATAATATAGTATACTATGATATGGATATATATGTAGATATATTTAGTACATATATGCAATATTACATACCATATACCAAAGATACTACGTATCACTGACAAATCAAATATCTATTACTATAGTGATCCATATAGCTACCATTGGTACGCCTATAGTACTTAATTACACATAATAGTAGTCATGTAATATATATACCATATGTACTATTTTAGTATCTCAGTAGGGATATTATGGTATATCATGTCGGCATGACACGAGGCCTATTATGGTATATCATGTCATCATAATCTATATGGTAATATGGTATACACTATCCAATGATTTATTATCTATACAATAATATAGTTATGATAACATAGGGTCGCGATCATATATGTGATCCTATGACACTGTATCATATCATATTATAGGTTTATATATCCTAATATCACATATATCAATAGGGAGGTATTATACTACCATATATTCTATCAGTATATATTCATATATGTATTGGTACAATACCCCAATGATCATATGCCTACAAGTATGCCATATAAATGACTCACCCCTATTATGATTTGAGGTATATACTTATGATACAATCTGAATAATTATATTGTATACATGGATATAGTGGTACATATATCATACATAATGATATAACTATCGGTAGGGTACATATTGTTACTATTAGTAGGTATATATATACTATTGCACTAGGATATCCAATTGGGCAAATTGGCTATAATTGTATATTACATATGGTAATCACTGATATATACGATACACTATATAACTATATGGAAGGTTATATACCATTATCCTAATGGGAACCTCCTGGTGAGTATAATCCTAACACTAATATAATCATGTCATTATGGTATAAGCCACAATATGCTTTACAATATCTACATGATTATAGCCTATACTAGTACATCGTATATGCTTTATAGGTACATAATATATACTATAATAAGATACCTTAGTGGGTAATATTTTGGTAAAATTACCTATATCATAATGTTACATATGTATTATGTGTGTATCATATACTAATTATCTTATATACCAAGTCATTAGTGTACCATATATATCTGTGTGAGATGATATTGATTTTGATTTATGTTATTCAGTATGTGTTATATAATATGGGTCCATACCCATTATGATGTTACGTGTGGGTAATGATAGTATTCATATAGTAAATACATCACTTATTTCCTAAACTTACGTGTGGGTAATGATAGTATTCATATAGTAAATACATCACTTATTTCCCAAACTCTGACTTCCAAAATGCAACTCATAAATCAGGAGGATTATAGGCATGGTCTAGTGCCTTGTGGGGTAAAGAAACGCTATCAACTAGGGGAATTAAGTGAGGGTTTGGGATTCCCCTAAGTCCTTAACCTTCCTTCCTTTCGTGTTACATCCAGTAGACCACCCTAGTGCTAGATTTCCTATGTGAGACAACTATTCAGCCATCAATCAAGATGGTGGGATAGACATCTCCTTAGAATTCTCTTTCTCCCCCATGAAGTCGAAGCTATAAAATAAATTTCCATAAGAAGTTATAGGAGAGAAGACTATCTCCTGTGGAACTATTATAGAACTAGCACGTGTACCCTAAAATCTTGCTATGGCCTGCTATGTAACTCTAGCCTCACAACTACTGAACCAACCACCTCTTTAATCCATCATAAATCCTTTTTGGAAGACCATTTGGAACCTTAAAACTACTGCTAAAGTCAAGTGCTTCATGTGGAGGGTTATAAGGAATACTTTTAAGTAATGCTGAAAGCATGTACAAAAAGGGTGTAGTTGGGAGTAACCTATGTAACCTTTGTGTAGTCCACCTTGAAATCCTTGAACAGCTGCTATTGTCATGTGAGTTTGCTAGAAAGGTCTAGTTCATGAGTACTATAGCCATTAAACCAAACCAGGTAGGGTTCCCTTCAATAAATATATAATGGAAGGCATTTTTTGAGAGCTCAAATGAAAGTGCAAGGCTGTTGATAGAGTATATTGCGATCGTTTGTTGGTCTATTTGGCTCCACCAAAACTAAAGTCATGTTTAGAGGAGCAAGGCTAGATCTTATCCTCACAACAACAGCAGCAGATTCATTTTGTGTGAGAATGGCTAAACAAATGTGCCATTAATGTTGTAGGTTTGCAAATCGCAAGGGCATTCAACGAAAACACTTGTTGGTTGGATCCCTTCCCCTTCAAACTCAGTCAAGATTAATAAAGATTCAACCATGAAGCAAAGCGGAACTGAAGTCTTCTAGGGAGCTATCGCCTTTAACAACCAAAGAGCTGTTGCCTTTAACAACCAAGGGGAAATCATTGAGATCAACTAGGGAAAAAGGCATGCTGCAAAACATCCTCTAAGCGAAAACCGAGGCTATTAGGGAAGTAGTGTTATTTGCTAGCAAGAAGGGATGGAGAAAGATCTACATAGAATTGACGGCTTGGAGGCTATGAATTCCCTAAGAAACATTCGCCAAGGCCCTTGGATGGATATTTTGGATCATGTATATAGTTTTAAGCTTTGACAGTTTAGGCATGTGAGGCGATCGACCAATATCAAAGTTGATTTCCTAGCTAAACTGTGTAAAGAAAATAATGGATTATTGTCTAGGGTTATACCTATTCGTGACATTGTAGCTTTTATTTCAAGTAATATTGTAACCTAAAACCAATTTTTGACTCAAAAAAAAAGTGATGACACGATATGGATTCGCCGTTATATCTGTACTTTTTAAAATCTAATTATTAATTATAAATGATAAAATTTTAAAAAGTACATACTAACGGTACTGTATCATATAAAATATTGAATGAATATTAAAAAATATTATATAGATTCCATATAAAAAAAGTAAAATTTCGGTGACCTAAAAAAATGTGTTTTTATCTTTTATCTATGATGATTACTGTATATATTTTATGATCTATTAATGTCTTGTATTCTATCAATTTACGAAATAACCATTTTAATATTGTGAAAAATTATCAAATTTTAAATCATCAAATTGAAGATTTTTAATTGTATAATATTTTAGTTTTTTAATTTTAATTCTAATTCGTTCAATTAAATATAAAAATAAATTTATAATTTATTTAAATATAATAATTTTATATAATTTATTAATTAAAATATTATTACAAATTAATAATAAATTATACGATATTCTTCAATATTGTTCACTATAACATAGTATAATACAATAGCTTTTAATGGGAAAATTTGAGAAAAATTAAAAATATATATATGAAAATGTTGACCTGTCATGAGGGCTAATGGCTATTATTAACCTCTGCTAATAGAAAGTTCACCGCACGATGCTGCAGATTCCAATGAGAAACAGCGTTGAAAAGTTTGCCGTTATGCTGTTGCTATTCTTGGATTAGAGAAAAAGAAAAGTCCCTTTCACGAGCTTTTTGGTTGATTTTTATCCCGTCGGTTGTTAGAGATGGGGATTTCTCCATCAGTTCCTGAGAAATCAATCCATGAGTTCACCGTCAAGGTCTTCTTCTTCTCTTTCCTGTTCCAATTTCCAAGCTTTTTGTTGAATTCTTGTTTTCCTTGTATCGTGTTTTGATGGGTCTTTTATTGGTTGAAAAAATAATGATGGGTTTCGGAATCAGGATAGTCGAGGTCAGCACGTTGACCTCAGCATCTACAAAGGGAAGGTTCTTCTCGTGGTTAATGTTGCCTCCAAATGGTATTTTTCCCTCTCGTTTTTTTCGGCTCTTCGTATTTTTCTTGTTGGTAACTCTTTTAGAGTTGTTGATCCTGAATTTTTGGTGCTTTTGAATAGTGGATTTACGGATTTAAATTATACCCAGTTGACCGATCTTTATAACAAATATAAGGACCAAGGTTCGTAGCTTCTCCCTTTGCCTTTTGCATTTCCAACTTCGCATCCTTGTTGGCCGTTATTTGTGCTCATAATACTCCGTTTATGGAGTTATGAAAGAAGCTCAATATTTAGTTGATTGTTGCAATTTTGCTTTTTTATTTAAAATTCCTAACTATTGAAAACCGATTCTGTTCTCAAAATAGCTTTTGATGAAATGTCTAAGCTGAGCTTATTTGGATTGAGGAGCATATGGACATTAATATACTGTGAGCAGGAATCTAACAGCAAACTTTTTTTCTGTCCCTATAAAACAAGATATGCCCCCCGCTATATGGGCCACCGCTTGATGCTAACAAAGTTTTTAGCTTGCAAGTGCCGGGTGCATGTTCAAGTTTTAAGACTTCTATGCATATTGTTAATGCAAGAGTTGTCTATGGGATCCAATTATGTGGGTGATAAAGATATTTCACCATAATGCAACGCTTTTCTATCTATTTTTTGTATATTTGGTTTGAAAATACATTTCATTTGGCAAATATCAGGTTTTGAAGTCTTGGCATTTCCTTGCAATCAATTTCTGAAACAAGAGCCTGGGACAAGTCAAGATGCACAAGAGTTTGCTTGTACAAGATACAAGGCTGAATATCCAATTTTCCAAAAGGTAATGGAATTCACTTGTTTGGTAGTGTACAAGGGTAATCTGTTATGGCTAAATTTTAATTGATTATCCATCATGATTCTCTTTGGTCTTAATTTTTTGTCTTTGCTGAAGTAACCAGAAAAGCTGGCACTGCTCTTTGTTGAAGTCTTTTTTCACTATGTCCAATGTGAATGATAACAGGGTTGTAGTTTGCTAGTCAATGCTCCTCTGCCTGTCCTCTAATTGGACTCACGGATTATTGATATTATAATAGCAGTATAGTTGATCACATTCATAAGGATCTAATCAGAGATATTTTTGCAGATTTTATCTAAAATTGAAAGATTGTTACTCCTCCGGTTGTGGGGAAACTGCTTACTTTCTTTTCCATCCATTATGTACAAAAGACTTCTGACAACTGTTTATTATACACATCGATTTAGATTATGACATTCTAAAGGAAAAAGCCTTCTTTTAATCTTGTAGCTGATTGAAGAATTATAAAGCTAGTTTCATTTAAGTTGTTTTCTGATAAAATATCAGCTTTGGGCCATGGTGCAGTTAAATGATAGACCCTGGTTAGAACTGAACTCTGGTGGATGTTCATAGCATTTGCTGGTGAAGCAATGGGCTGCATTTCATATTTTACCATAGCCCCATTTTGGTTAGGTTGAGTGGGCTTGGAACCCTTGTTGTTGTTTAAGATGCAATTTAGATGAGTGTGAAAACATAAGTACAGGGTATATCATATCTTTGCTTATTGTACAATGGAAATGGGAAATAAGTAAAGAATGTCCACTTGCCACTTACATGCCATATTTGTGTAATTCAGAAGAGAGGAAGATGGATAGAATATCGATGTACATTACTTCCATTAAGCATCTGAAAGTGAAAAATAATGCAAGATACCAACTATGATCGTTTTAGAAGTGTTTATCTCCCAATTAGCCTAGGAATTATCTATATTTTTCCAAAGAGATATCATTCAAGCTTTGAAAATGTTGAATTTAGAGAAAATAAATTCTTTTTATTTTTCTATTGTGTCAATTACATAAGAAAAATGAGGTATTTATAAGAAAATACATGCCTAGTAGTAGAAACACAATAGAACTCTAATAGGACAAAATATATAGGTGATACATATCCTAATATACAAATGATGTGCATTCCAACACTCTCAAGTTGGTGTAAAGATATCACATATGCCTAACTTGCAAACTAGATTATGAAAGGCTCGGATGCAAAGAGCTTTGGTGAATTAATTAGCAAGTTGCTTTTCAAATAACACATGATATATACATAAGGAGTCTTCTAACAATTTCTCCTTTATGAAATGACAGTTTATCTCTATTTGTTTGTACGGTCATGTTGCATAGGGTTATGAGCAATACTAATGGTTGCTTAGCTATCACATAATAAAGACATCCTGTTATCTTCTGACAACTTTAGTCCATTCAACAATTTTCATAGCCAGAGTAGTTCACAAACTCCTTGGACAATGGCTTTATATTCAGCTTCAGCGGATGATCGAGCTACAACACCTTGCTTCTTACTTCTTCGTGTAACCAAATTCCCTCCAACAAAAGTACAATACCCAGTTATTGATCTTCGATCATCTGGAGATCTTGCCCAATCTGCATCAATAAAGGCTTCAATTCTAAAATGTCCATGCTTTGAGAAGAGAACTCCTTTTCTCTATAGCTGATTTTAGATACCACAAGATACGAAAGACAGCATGTAGATGAGGTTTTCTGGGATCATGCATATATTAGCTTACTAGATTGACAATCTAGGATATGTCGGGTCTAGTATGTGAAAGATAAATAAGCCTTCCTACTAACCTTTGGTATCTTTCTAAATCAATTGGTGTACCAACTCCTACTTGCAATTTATGATTACTTTCAATAGGGAACTCTGCAAGTTTGTATCCTAGCATCCTAGTTTCCTCTAAGAGATCTAGAATATACTTTCTTTGAGAAATGAAGATTCATTTCTCTGATCTAGCAACTTCAATTCCCAAGAAGTATTGTACTTTTCCTAGATCCTTTATTTCAAACTCTCGGGCAAGAAGTTTTTTAAGTCTCACTATTTCTTTTATATCATCTCTTGTCAACACAATGTCATAGACATGAACAATAAGAATGGTGACTTTTTCTTTGTTATGTTTAATGAATAAGATGTGATTAGCATTACTTTGAACAAAACCAAATTAAACCATAGCTTTACTGAATCCGTCAAACCAAGCCGTTGGAGATTGTTTCAACCCATATAATGCCTTTTTCAATCTGCAAATTTTCCCTTGTATCTTCTCATCCTCAAAGCTTGGAGAGATTTCCATATAAACTTCTTCTTTTAAGTCTCCATGTAAGAAAGCATTCTTTATATCAAATTGTTGTAGTTCCCAATTGAGATTAGCTGCACAGGATAAGAGAATTCTAATGGGGTTCATTTTTGCAACAGGAGCAAATGTCTCTTGATAGTCAATTTCGTAAGTTTGAGTATACCCGTTTACCACCAGCTTAGCCTTGTACCTTTCAACTGAACGATTAGACCTATGTTTTACAATGAATATCCATTTGCATCCTACAATCTTCTTTCAAGATGGAAGATCAACAAGCTCCCAAGTTCCATTTTTTGCTAGTGCTTTCATTTCTTTAACCATTGCCTCCTTCTACTTTTGATCTTGGATAACTTTTTTTGAATCCCGGGGAACAAATACAGAAGAAATAGACAAGACAAAGGCTTTATAGGTTTTAGATGCATAGTTCAAGTTCTTACTCCTTTCCTTTGTGCAATTGGTCTATCATCCATTGAGTCAAGGGTTATAGGAAGAATCTAACCAGAATGTTTATCGGGAAAAGTGGTTGGTTTTTGATTGTTGATAGACTGCATGATGGCTTTGTCTCTTCTTTTATACCTCTTTAAATCAGGTCTATCAAGCCATCCCAAATTCTCTCCGCATCTACACCCCTAGAAGTTTCTCCTATCTCCCCCTGAGTTAAACTCTCCCCTTGATACCATGTTGAATTTAGAGAAAATAAATTCTTTTTATTTTCTGTTGTGTCAATTACATAAGAAAAAGGAGGTATTTATAAGAAAATACATGCCTAGTAGTAGAAACACAATAGTAGGACAGAATATACAGGTGATACATATCCTAATATACAGATGATATGCATTCCAACAGAAAATATAGTTTATGTTGAGAAATTAAAGGCATATTTTGCTACATAATTCTGTTCTTAGTCAGTTTATGTTACATTCTTGGCACGAGTGATCTATTAAATTTGCTGTATGCACCATGTAAAGAAGCTGTGGAGTATCCTTTTTCTTTGGATGATCAGAAACAAGTTTTAAGCATAGGAGGGTTTTAGGCTCTCACTATCTTAGGTTGCTTCTCTATAATTGCATTTATGGTTGATGTTCTCATTATTTTTCTTCTATGTGTGTAAGGGTAGCGTTGGAATCCCAGCGCGTCTTCTATTTGTCTTAGAGAAGCTATTACTTATTTTGTGATTATGCTTGCTAATACTAAGATGTGCAAATATGTGTGCTACTTAGGTTCGTGTCAATGGACCAAATGCAGCACCTGTGTACAAATTTCTCAAGGCTAGTAAAGGTGGATATTTTGGGTCTGGTATAAAGTGGAATTTTACCAAGTTCCTAATCAGTAAGGAAGGGCAAGTTATTCATCGTTATGGCCCAACAACTGCTCCATTGTCCATTGAGGTTTCTCCATGATCTCACTCTCTCTCTCTCTTTCCATATGTGCACGTGTGTTTTTACGCTAGGGAGGGAATTAGCGTATGTTTATTTGTTGTTGTGTCAATGTTACACTTAAGTTCTCTTCTTCTTTGTTGTTTTGGAGCACAGGGTAATGTCAAGAAAGCATTGGAAAAGATATGAGAAATATGCCCCAACAGATCCAGTAATCAAAGAGGTCTTGAAGCATTTTTGGATGGGTGAGCTACTTTCTTGTTATGAAAATATGTCTTAAATTTTTTTTGCATGGATACACTGGAAATGAAAAAAGGAAATTCAATAGGGGATTATGTATAGTTGGTTCACTTTCAGATTATGTTCCTATGGATTTTTTCTGTGAAACTTGTATGGTTTGGTGAGACTTCGAATGTTTAGCCTCTAAATTGATATGGATAGTACATAGTGCTTAGTTAACATCTTCTTACGCAATTGAAAAGGGCAAAAACCATCTTTGTTCCTTTTTTTTTTTGGGTTCAAAACACCTCCATTAATTAATGTCTTCTAAGAGAGTTTTGTACAAAGCATTCGGTGGATTGGTATACCAATCCACTTTGCCTAGATAAACAAAAATAGCTTAGCTAGAGCACCTGCTGCTTTGTTGGCAGCTCCATTAGTGTAAGCAACATTCCAACCACTATGTTTAGTTAACAAAACCACAATGTCATCAAAGATAGCCTTATATTTCCAATCATTGCATTGCTAGCCAAAATACTATTAACTAAAGCTTGAGAGTCCGTCTCAAATAAAACTGTTGTGTACCCCATGTTTTCCGTTTCATTCATGGCTTCCCTGATAGCAAATAATTTCGCTGCTAGGATAACTCCACCCTGGTTTCACCTGCCTTGCATCCAACCAGCTTCCCTGAGTGATCTTTGGCAATAAAAGCCCATGACTTTCTACCTGTTTGCCTCTTGTAAGCTGCATTAGTATTCATCTTTATGCTCCCTAGTCTTGGTCTGATCCATACACTCCTCTCTTCTCTTTCCTTCCTCTTTCCTGAAGGTCTGCTTCCCTGTTTCACAGCACACATATATTCATTATACAGATTAATAGTTCCCGTGACTGTAATTTTCAGATCCTCAACTAACTCTTGGGAC
>CANXYI011685328.1:0-22383 GCA_948208565.1 Hura crepitans
TCCATATTATATCTATGACTTTTTTATATGGTACCCATTCCACACTTTGTGTACATGAGTGCAAAACTATACATTAAACATATAGCAACCTTACTAAACTATCCTCAAAACCAGGTTCTGATTACTTACGTGCCAAAACTAGTACACTAAGTATATAATACTCAATGGTGAACTCAAGCATTTAAGTCATGTCATATAGGTTATCATGCATTTATACGGTAATAATATCCATTTATTTAGTTAGGTTATTATGCCAACAATTAAAAATACATTTATCAAAATGACCACACTCCCCTGGTGTATTTTTATTAATTACTCATTTAGATAATGTCTTAAAATTCCATATCTTATTTATGTTCTCCATTATCAATGATAATATTAATTAATTCAAGTGATTAAACCACTAATTAAATATTTCTACTTAATTACCAAAATACTCTTGCACAAACACATAACAGCTAATCATTTACTTAATCATTTAAAATCGAGTAAATCTTATATTTTAGCCATTATCAATGATAACATTCAGATAGTTAAATTACCAAATCAATATTTGTTATACATGTAAAATTACCAAAATACCCCTGATGATATATACATGTTATTCATTCAATTAATCATACCAAAGTCAAGGAATTTTAATAATATTGGCCATTATTAGTGTTGCAGGTTATTTATTTGATTAAATTAATAGGCCCGACTAGATAGATGACACTTTAATACACTAGACCTAGAGGGAACTAAAATAATATGCAGCGATCCACATTCTAGACCCCAACCGCTACATTGGCCTGATCAAGTCATAACACCAAAGGTGCAAATAACAAGATGCGGTATGTCTAACAAACTAGTATAGTGGCCCTCTAGGACCTTGGCCACTATACCGGCCCAGTTTGAAGATTAAGGATGTGACAGACTGGTTTGTTTAATCGACTAGTGTAGTGACCCTCCAAGACATAAGCCACTACACCGGCAAAAATCAAGTGACAGGCATCAAGTTTGCAAAAGCACATGGTTGTCTATCTAACTGACTAGTACAGTGGCCCTAAAATAAACCTAGACTACTGCACCGACCCGGCCTAGAAATCGGATAGTGTAACAACTACTAAAATCTCTAAGTTGACCGGTCAACCCATCTAGTGAGTGTCTAACTAATGGGCTATTTAACTTAATTTATGTTCATTCCTTCAAAAATTAACTTCTTATAATATTTAAGAGTGAAAAATAATCAGTTATGAATTTAATTTTACAGTTCAATTTTAACCAGGTCTGGTACGGCCAAAATTAGGCTATATCGTGTAAATTCCCAACATTATTTTAAGTCCTGTAATTGACCAATATTTAAGGTGCATTATGCTTTATTTTATTACATCATTATTTTTCATGTTACTGCCATTTATTATCTAGTGACTTTTTTGGTTCAGGTAATGGTCAAACTGGATAGTTATAGGTCATTTCATTACGTTTTGATAGCCAATTCTAGTTCTATTTCTTAACATTTTTTAGTGTAGTTTTGAACATTTCTCTCACATTATTCATAAGCCTAAAGCCATTCATTCACTAGGCCATTGACAAGGCCAAAACATAGGCATTCTTGCCATAAGATTTATTCACAAAGCATAGCCCTTAAAGGCACATCTTTAAGTCCACTCAATAGTACATTTCATGTTCACTTTGAATCCTCTTTTAGGCTAGTTAACTCAAGTTCTTATTCAAGTATTAACCATTTATCAAGATCCATGATCATGCATCCATATATACATACCATGTTATTCCATTTTCATTTCCAATTAGTGCCAATTTAACTTAACCATTTCATCAATATATCAAAATTTAAGGTGCCAAAGTCTAACACATTCATACATATATTAAGCAAGCAAATTTTATGCCACACCATCTCTATACATAATGTAGACCTAACACATAGCTTGATCACTAATGTTTCACATTCATTCATAAACTAATTAATCAATTATGTACACATACACAAAAACATATCTCAAGGGCCTTAACCATCATTTTATTCAAATGATCAAACGTGTACCCACACATACCCCATGCTAAAGCTCTCAGGTACTATGGGAATTGTACTCTAAGTGTGTTTTTATTACTCAATCCTAAAGTCATGCATCATAGTTACCATAGTTTAATCAAGTATCACCATAAAATAGCCTTAAATCACTTACACACACATCACCAAGCCAAACCTTCATTCCACATATCAATTAAACATTTCCCTACAAGGTTCTGGTCAAGCATCCACCTATCATTAAGTTGAACCTCAAACTACCCAATTTTTTAGTACACTTCCAGCCCTTGAAACCCCCTTGGCATGAGGAAAATACTGAACTTCACATACCTCTGTTTACAAGAGAGAAGATAGCCACCATTACAAGTTCTTCAAGCACCCAATTTCCAGCCTCTAAACATGGTAGTTTCTCCTTCTTTCTTCAAGAAATTTGTCCTCCAATTTCCATCAAAAACCGTTCAAACACATCCAATTAGACATTAGGCATCCCAAACAACCATTTCTAGCTAAAAACAACCAAGAAAATCCAAGGGAGAGGCATGAAAACTCACCAAATAGGCTTGTTGGACTACTTTTAGAAGTTCATTTTCTAGTAATTCTTTTTCTGTCAAGACCCTAACACATTAGAAGAATTTTAGATTATGAAAGTTTGTAGAATGGATTTGAGGAAGATGATGAAAATGGCCATTTTATGGCTATGTGGCGTCGGTTATGGGTAGTAAAAGGGAGAAAAATTTTCTTTTTATATGAGTGGCTTTGCCACTTGTTAAGGCCATTTGGACATTTGGAATGGCCCTTAGGCTAGCTAAGATGGTATAAGTGGGTCCTACAACCTCCTAAACCATCCTAAAATGGCCCAATTTTTGGTAGAACTTCAAAAATTCACCAAAATTCACATGGACCTCAAAAAATTATGCCATTTGTTTTAAAATTCCTATTTTAATCCCCTCTATATGCTCATAAATTTTTACAGCCAAATTCAATCGATAGAGCAATTTTAAAACTACCTCGATTTACATGCCAACCTAAAAATTACGAGAATTTGTAAATGACCTCGAAATTCAAAAATTCTTTCACTAATGGACTCAATAGAATTTTTGAGCTTTAGGTTATGATATTTTTGGGTCTGTTCGGGCACATTCCGAGTCATTCCCAGCTTGACTCAATTTTATTACATAGATCAGTAGCTTACTACTAAAAATGAATTATTGATTCTGCTAAATTTTAAAAATTTTCCTTTTTCATCATTTTAAAGCCTTTCAAAATTTCACGACCAGTGCCACTGCCTTGATTCTCATACAAGTGACCTGGCACCCTAGGCACACTTCCCGAACCTAGTGTTACTGTTCACGGAGCCTCAACACATGGGCATTACAAAAATTATAATTACGGTTGTTATGCATGATATATGATATTGTCTTTTTTCAGTTGATTTATGTGTTTTGATCTGATTTTGATTGTTCTAATTTTTTTAATGTGATTAATTATACATTTGAGACATGTTGTAATTGGATTTTTGCTATTCTGTGCTTTGAATCAGCCAAATTATCATGGAGGAAATCCTCCTATGCACATAAAGGGTCTATGCACATAAGAAGGAGAGCCATTTTTATATTTGTATTTAAATTTTGATTTAATTGATTTTTGAACGATTTAACTAATATATGTTGAATTAAAATGTGATTTTGATTTAGATTATATAAGCATTATAGATGTTGTACGCTTAGGCCTATGATGATAACAAGAGACAGGATTAAGTAGCAAGGCAAAAAACCTAGAAACTTGTTCCATATGGACCAACCTAATACAAGTCTACCTAAACTTAATGCCATAAAGTCCACAATGATTAACAATGACCCATCCTAGAATTGTAAAGCCTATGGCCCATGGTCTGCCTGAAAAAACCAAAGCCCATATCCTTAAAAATAAATAAACTGAGCCTAGTACAAGGCCTAAGGCCTATAAACCACTCGGAGTGAACCTAAAGCCTAGGTCTACATGGACTTAGACACCATGGTTTGCATGAACCTACCATTAAAAAGCTTCTAAAAGCTCAATCTTTATATTTTGACTCTTACTCCTAATTCCATGGGGACTCCCTCTCTTATGGATGGGAGAATTGCTTACACAACCCTATAAATACCCCTCTAAGAAAAAGAAAATGGGGGAATCCAAGGAGAAATTGAGAATTCAAACCCATAGTTTTGAGAGTCTAGGCACTAACTCCAAAGCAAGTTTTGCTATACATGTCCTAAGCCCTTACTAAAAAAAACATTCTTTCTAAAACTCAACCATTTCTTTATTACTTGAAGCTAATCACAAGGTAAGATCTGAGTCTTTCATTTGTATTATTCATTATATTTGTATTATTTTTATAAACGAGGATCTCTCTAGATTTATCAACATGTGAGGTAATTCTATGTAATCCCCACATTGATTATATGATTAGGTTAAAATTGTATACTTTTTTATTATATTTAATCATTCATTAAAATAATTTAATCATTTGGAATTGATAACTAAATCGCACAAACTTACCTGAGTGCACTATAAGGTCTGTATAGACCTATTGTTTGAATATGTGCAAGGTATGATGTATGTATGGATCATTGTTTGATTACAACATTATGTTTATCTTGTACTGTATGTTTTGATGTATCATATATACCATGTTAATTTAACTCTATGATATTAGCATGTTGTATGATTGTTTTGTTTCTTAATATTGATGTTGCTAATATTTGAGAATTTGTGCATAGCCCAAACAAACTCTCTTTCATAAGGAATATAGTCTACATGGATGTGTATGTTTTATATAAGAATGTTACACTTTTTGGTATGCACAGACACATGTTTTAGAATATAGTCTTGTTAGATCCTTGTATAATATGCTCATGTTCTCACTAGTATGATTAGTTTTTCATCCTCTTCGCCATGAAAAGTTATGTTCCATAAACATTCATATTTGCATTCAAGTTTATAAAATATATTATTATCATTATGTATGATGGTGTCATTAGGTCCTTATGAATCACTCTGTGTTACTAATCATTTTCCTTGACTTGTATAAGATTGATCCTCTACTTGGATATGAGGTTTGGATAGACATATATGTTGATATATCTTGTAGCTTGCATGGACATAGACTAAAAGCCATAATGAGTCTATAGGGATTAGCCGACGGAGAGATGGGACCAAATAGTTTATTCTTTATTTGTCTATTTGCTTTATTACCTTATATTTCTTTTGAATATTTTGGGTTGTAATGGGTAGCCTAATAACTCATTTTTACATGTAAAAAACCTAACCTCACATCAATGATTTTTTACATAATTAATTGGTGTTTTCTTAATAAACTAGTTTTGAGTTTTCCTTAATAATAGTCACATGAAAATGTATTTTAACAATGATCAATCTCCTATAAATAGGAGTTAGGCAATTACCACTAATTCCTATGGAATTATAAGTAGCTGTCAAGTCAAATAAGAACTAATAAATAACCCTATTTCTAGATGTCAATATACTCTTATGCGTGTTTTATATTCTGAATATTGTAATTTATTCTCTCTATATGTAAAGATGACATGAATACTTTAATTAAAATGCTTGCTTCCATGACATAGGATTGAGAAATTTTAGAATATAAAGGATGGTATATTATTAGAGCATAAATAAGATCTAATTTTAAATCCTTTCTAGGCAAAAGATATGTTGTCCTAATGTAGAGCTAGGTGGCAACTCTAAACACTAGCCACCTCGTCCTTGGTAAAACAACAAAAATCTATGATGGTTACACAACTGGGGACTAATAATTGAATCCAAAAGTGCCTAAATAATATGCCTTCTAATATTCTAATTTTTATCAGTCCCATGCATTTCATTCTATATAAAATTTCTCCTTTTTTACCATGGATGGCATTTTCAACCATGAACCCATTTTTCATTTAAGAATAGGAGATTGCTAGCATATCCATCACTCACAAGCCTCATACCTTCTGGTATATGAAATGGTGAACTAACTAGTCACTATTATCCTTCATTAGAAACATCGGTTAGAAGGGACCCCTACTTGTGGGAACCATAAAGCCTTTACAAACAAGACCATAAGCCCATATAATTAAGCTTAACAACTACCCCTAGGTTTTATGAAGCTAAGAGTTTGCAATTGCACATTGATTGCTATATAGGTATATTACATTTAATCTTATTTGAAGTGGGGCCAAGCCTATTATGCCTTCTACCTAGAATTTGCCTAGCTTAATTTCACCTCAATCAAGACTTAAATGTCATGGGCCATTATTCTTGCATGCACTTCAAATATGAGGGGTCATTGGACTTAATTTGACCTATAATAGAACCTATACATCCCACGGTGATGCTTAAGTAAGCCTACCTAGGAATTGCTAAAGACCACTTGCATAGGAGTAATAAGGTTAGAAGATTTATTGCTTGTGTTTGTCCTTATACACCTAACATGTATCCTTTTTGATATTTATATACACATGCATAACATTGTATTGTACCTACTCTATGACATAAACTTCTTGCTTTCATGAAAAACTCATACTTTGTAAATTTACATTGTAGCATACTTATCCTTACATAAGCTTTTTCTATTCCATGCATCCATGTAACAATTTGGTACACATGAATTAGTATGTTTCACACTAGCACATGACACACTAACCATACATCAGATATTACCTTTTTATAAAAGTTCATGCATCTTATAATTATACATACCATGCATCCACACATATGCATGCACCATATTTGTTCCGTATCATGTATCATTTTAGATAACTCATGCATTATGTCTAACCCTTTATTTTGTAGCCACCATTGATCTATCTATAACCTACGAAATTGAGCAATCATGTCTAGAGATGAAGTAGTAACAAGGGCCATGCTAAATAAGATCCTTTAAGATATGGAGAAAAGAATAATGGCCGCCATGACAAATGCACTATCAAGTATATAAGCTTAGTGAGATAAAGGATAACCTTTAGCTGCTAACAATGGTAAGAAAGAAATGGCTAATGAAAAAGATAACTAGGTTTTTGATGGTGAAATATTACTTGTTAAGTCGAGTTATAATAGGTTTCCACCACCTAAGTATCATAAAAAGGATCCTATCAAAAAGCTAAAAGAGAAACATAAAGCCATAAGTCATCTAATGATTAGGGGAAAAGACATCAATGTAGAAAACAATAGCTTAAAGCCTAATCATGCCATGCCACACAAGTTTAAAATGCCTAATTTAATTAAGTTTGATGGCACTTCAAACTACATAACTCATTTGATGTAGTATGCAGTAGCAATAAAGTCGACCAATATGTTAGAAGCACAAATAGAAAGCTTGTTTAGTTTGTCTCTAATTGGGCAAGCACTAGATTGGTACCACAGCTTGGAAAAAAAGATGAAAGTGAACTAAGAAATTTTAGCCCGTGCATTCAACAAACAATACTCAAACAATGCAACTGTCGAGGTGACTTTCAAAGACTTATAATTATTATAGCAAAAACCCAATGAATGCTTTTCAAAATAATTAGAGGGCCAAGGTACTTAAATTGAGTAACAAGCTTAACGATGTCGACTAGATCAAGATGTTCATAGAAAATACTAATAGCTACATGAATGTTGGGTTTTTGCTAAAGGCATTACCACAAGGGAACAATTCAAGGACATAGCTATTGATCTTGAACTAGTACTTTAGAATAGAGGATTCAAGAAGAAGGGAAACCTAGCCATTAAAATGAAAATTCAGGCTAAGTCACCAATGCGAACATGGTTAGAACTCGCTATTTCTCCAAATTTGGCAAACCTCTATCTTGGTGATTGAATAAGCTCATAAAAGAAGAAAAATTATAGCCATTAACACCTAAGCCATAGATTGATCCTCCTCCACCTAATAATAGGTTTGATCTATATTGTGTTTATCATCAAGTGATTAGTCATCTCACAGACAAGTTCACCACTATCCATTATTCCATCTAAGATCTCATTGATGTTAAGCAAATACCTGATCCAAAAGCTTAAAGCTCCCCTAATCTTATTCCTCTTTTCTTCTTAGTTTAGTATTAAGCTTTTTTAATCTTTTTAATTGTTTTTCCTTTAATAAAATAAAAATAATAAATTTAATTTCAGATGATTGTATAAATACATTTTAACTTTAACATAAAAAGGGGAAAATCCTAGATCATCATATTGCAAAGCAGGTTAACTTCAGCTTCCTTCTGAAAGATGGATTAATGATTAACATGCATCCTCAGGAATCATACACTATATTAGGCATTTTATACAAATCATGTATAACATTGGCATTGGAAGCCACATTTACTAGAGTTATAGGCCTTCATTCATACATCAACTAAGTATATGTTGTGCAAGCACAACACCATCCTATGACTTCATGCTTCCATGCATATTATTTAGGCTTAATCATGCTTTATTGATCTATATATGCATCCACCATGCAAACATCACCCATATATACATATATTCACCTAAGCATGGATAAGTATCATTCATTATGTAGACTTTAGTCACCTAGTATCATGCCACATAAAGTAGGTATTGCATTCATTTAAACCTCACTCATGTCCCTATGCATTCTTTATTGGCTCTGTATCATAATTAAGGTACAACATACATAAAATCACCATGCTTGAAACAAACATCTTATCATATTAACAATACATATCATGCTAACTACATGGATCATCTATCGCTTAGGCTCTTCAAAGGAAAAAACTCACCCATTTCCTTCTTTTAACACTCTTCACCATAAAAAATGGCAACAAGACCCAAAACCAAAGGTGAATGTCAGTTGGTGGCTAGAGGCATGATGAATAAGGTAATGGCAGCACTAGAATAAAGGATAATATCATTTGTAGAAGAAAGGATTTGAGAAATCCAATAACAAGGTGATCTAGAGAACTTAACAAGCATGAAATTGACAATAGGGGAAAGCAATGACCAAGCAATTGGGCCAAGAGGTTTCTACATAGATTTACCCATCTAAATAAGCCCTTATCCATGATGCTTAAGGAATTGAAAGAAGAAAACCTCTATCAACTCTTAATACTCAAACATCGGCCCTCACCACTTCCACATAACCATCGCCATAACCTATACTATGCTTGTCACTAAAAGACTAGCCACTTGACTGATAACAGCAAAACCCTTCATCGAGCCATCCAAGTCCTCATAGACAATGGTGTGATACCTAATCCTAAAGATCACCCATCACCAGACCTCACTATTATCCCTCAATTCTTTAAAAGTGAGGTTCTTTCTTCCTGACATTTTGATTGCCACCTCATATTGGCTAACTATAGGATTGCACCGATCTAGGATATGGAAAGATCCAATAAAGATATGATAGACTATCATTATTTTCTTTTCTAGTTCTTTCTTTCATTTATGTTTGAACAATTAAAGTTTAATAAAACATTGTTTAGGCTTTTCATGAGCATTTGCATTCACCTTATTCATTGCACTTCATGGTACTTTTGAAAGTGAGTTGAGAGATTTAAAAAAAAGGGGGGAAAACTTGATTAGCTTAATCCACATGTATCATAAGCAATTCATGATTCTCTAGAAAATGGCTTACCACCACTACGCAAAATTCTAAAGCTTAAAACTTGATCTTGCCTTTTAAGGCATGAGAAATATCCCTGAATGTGGGATGAGAGATAAAAATAAAAAAAAATTGGGGGCAATTAAACCAAAATGAATGTTTTTCTCTAATCATAAGAGAGGTATAAGATCAGCAAAAAGATTAAAGCACCAAATTCACTTTTTTCCAAAAGGAGTTTTTTACAATCCAATCATTTTCCTCAAAGACTAAAAGCTTATAGGAACCATTCTAAAATAACAAACATTTTTTGGTTCTTGCTCTAAGGTTAGAAGGCTTTAAAATGCCAAAATTCTAAAGCCTACAAAAATATAAAGGTTTTTCTAAAGACTCAAACAATTGAGCATTCTCTTTTCAATCGTGATTTCCCTTATTAGAAGAAGAAAAAATGAGTTTTCCAATTCCTATTATGCCAATCAATCAAGAGTATGAGCCTAGGCAAAAGTTAGGAAAATTAGGAATAAATATTTAGTTAGAAAATATTCGAACTAGCTAATAACAAGGATATCATCAACGCAATACTCGAAGGGATTCAAAACATTAAGGCAGGAAGCTGACACCCATAACAAGCCACTTATTGGTCTAAAAAGCTCAATCAAGAGCTTCAAAACATATCTAGTGATTTCAAAATGTTCAAGTCCAAATGCCATTTATTAAACAAATTACTCTAATTAAACATAGCCTAATCGGATCCAAAGCCTTAACCAAATTTAGATAAGCTGAATTCAAAAATAAAAAAAAAGAAAGAAAAACAAGCTTACTATGTTGAAAACATGCAAAGGGCGATCTAGGTAAAAATTAAAGCATACCTCGCTAGATCAAAAACCCACAAAAGGTATTCTAGGCAACAATTAGAGGTAAAGAGAAAGTATTTACTTGGAAAATCTTCGAACTAGCTAATAACAAGGATACCATATTGTGTAATCACATATATTTGCACGCTCTATCACTCATTCATTATAATCATTCATTCTGTAACCACATATGCTTAAATACTCTCGATGGAAAATTAATAATTTGCCTAAACCTTGGCCTCACCATCACTCACCTTAACTTAACCTTTTTCTTTGCACCTTCCCTAACCTTTTCGTCACCCTAACTTGACATGTTTCCTCAAAAGACATCTCATTCATCCTACTATTTCACAATCAAACCCAAGTTTTTCCAAATGATGAGTTTAAGAGAAGAGTGATCTCAATAACACATTTACTGGTTCATAGATTAGATCACTCACATCAACTCATACATTTATTCTTTAAAAAGATACCTATTTGCATGTACATATATTTGCCTTCATCATGCATTTACCATGAGAGAAGATTCATTCATTCATCATAAAAAAAAAGATGCATTCATCTTTAACATACATCTATCATTACCATAAAAGAAGATTTATTAATTCATCATAAAAAAAAGAAGCATTCACCGATCAACATAAATTTACCATCACCATTCATCCCAACATAAAAAAATGCATTCGTCATTCAACATAAAAGGATTCATTCATTCACTCATCTAAGAAAAGGTTATATTCATCATACAGCTACCTATACATGCATTCATCATTTTTTTGTTTAAAAGAGAATAAGAAAGAATACATGCATCACTATATTCATAAAAAATGTGTTATCCACAATCTAGATAAAAACATACCTCACCATATTCTTTCATTTAGAAAAGATTACAAACCAATGTGCATATCATTCATTCATTCATTAGAGTCATATTAATCACCGCCTTCATGTTTTTATGCTCATTAATCTAAGATAGGATATAATGGATTCATTCATTCAAGAGAAAACTAGGTCACCACATTCAATCACGAGACACATTCATACATTTACATATGTATTGGCTCATTCACTAACTCGCATTAAGTAGGCATTAATGCATCCAGCATTAGTTACATGTTTCAAGCACATAGCATAAATACACAAGCATTATTCATAGAGTTGAGCATATTCATTGAAAAGAATTAGTTACAAAATACTAATTAGGTTTACATGCATTAGTGCGAGAATACATACATCATTTGGCATAAGCACCTTTTCCAAACTTTAGTTATATAGCTCACGTAGCTTAGGAAACAAAAGGACAAGTCACTTGCATATGTATCATAGAAAAGATTCATTCATGTATCTAAGAACTAAGTATAAACTTACCATCCAGGACTCTACATTCATAACAATTCACATGTGCATAACTCTTAGTCACGTAGGTCATGCATTAGCCACATACCTTTGTCACTTTTATGCACCTAAATATTGAAGCCTTTAACTCATGCATCAATCATGCACTTAGATAACACACAACACATGTGCATATGATGTCACACAAACACATTGGCAATATTAATGTCCTTAACACTAAATATGGTTTGGACCATTTCTTTATACTTATCACTAGATTTGGTTCGAGTCACACCATTTGACTATCCTTTAGACTTATAACTAGATTTATTTCGACCCACACCATAAGACTATTTTTCAGACTTATCACCATATTCGATTTAGTCCACATCATTATAATTTCTTTCAAACTTATCACCAGATTCTGTTCAGTCTATGTTATCAAACTATCTTCAAACTTATCACCAAATTTGGTTCAATCCACCCCATTAGACTATATTCAAACTTATCACTAGATTGACCTTAGCCATGTTTGAGTTTATTTAGACCCATCATTAGATTTAGTTTGATCAACTTTTAGCCTTTTAGATGTATTACTAGATTTAGTTTGGTCAAACTCTTTCAAACTTATCAATAGATTTAGTTCGGTCCATCTATAACTTATAAACCTAAAGACAAGCAAGCACCCACATTCGGTGTAGCTTATCTTAACTTGGAGACGAACTATCACCCACATTCAGTTTAATTTTCTTTAGCTTTAATATTTTAAAATTCCCCTGAAGGGAAAAGGTACATGTATTTGATGTAGTTTATCTTCATTTAGAAGTGAATAGGCACCTGTATTTGGTGTAGTTCTTCTCAATTCAATGCTCTGGTCTACCCTAAAAGCAAGCAAGCATCAGTATTTGGTGTAGCTTATCTTCACCTGCAGGTGAATAGGCACTCGTATTTAGTGTAGTTCTTTTTAGTTCAATGCTTTTATCTACTATAAAGGCAAGTAGGCATCCATATTCGATGCAACTTACTTCTAAACTTTATCTATCTAGAAATTTCATAAGCAAAGGCATATCCAGATTTAGTTGGATTTTCATTTCACCCGAGTACGAGCACGCACCCGTATTCAAAGTAGTTTATCCTTACAATATCAATCTTTTCTCGAAGAGAAGATAAAATTCAAGTCTAGCAAGTTTTTGCTTTGATTTAGAGGTAAGCATCTATATTAGATGTAACTTCGCACCAAGTAAGCATAACTTCATGTGAGTATATCAAACTCAAGTACTTTGATATGTAGTATTGGTTTAGCATTTTCATAGCATAGACCAAAGTAGAGGCAACTGTAAACGCCCTACTTCTGGGCCTTTAATGATAATAAGAGAAAGGCTTAAGCAACAAGGCAAGGAACCTAGAAACTTTATCTATATGGACCAACCTAGTGCAAGTCTACCTAAACTTGATGCCACATGGTCCACATTGATTAACAAAGACCCAGCCTAAACTAATAGAGCCCATGGACCATGCTTTGCAAATAAACCTAAGCCCATGTTCATATGGACTAAATAAACTAAGCCTAAAATAAGGCCCATGAACTACTTGAGTGAACCTAAAGTCTAGATTTGCATGGACTTACATAACATGGTCCACATGAACCTGTGGCTAAAAAGCTTTTAGAAACTCAATCTTCCTATTTAGACTCTGACTCTTAACCTTATTAGGACTCCCTCTCTTCTGGATGGGAGAACTACCTATGCAACCTTATAAATACCCCTTTAAGAGGAAGAAAAAAGGGAATCAAATGAGAAATTGGGGAATTTAAACCCACAGTTATAAGAGTCTAGGCATTAACTTCGAAGTAGGATTCGCTCTACTAGTCTTAAGCCCTCACTAAAAAGAATAATTCTTTATGAAAGTCAATCATTGCTTTGTTGCTTGAAGATAATTACAAGGTAAGATCTAAGGCTTCCATTTGTATTATTTATTCTTTCTACATTGTTTTTGTAACCAGAGATCTCTTGGGATTAATCGACATGTGAGGCTATTTTATGCAATCCTCATATTGATTATAGGAGCAGGTTAATGTTTTGTACTATTTTTATTATATTTAATCATTCATTAAAATATATAATCATTCTAAAATTGATACCTAAATCACATGGACATACCTTAAGGCATGATAAGGTCCACACAGACATATTGTTTGAATATGTGCATGGTATGAGGTCCGTACAGACCATTATTCAATTACAGCATTATATTCATCTTGTATGCTATGTTTTGATGTATCATATGTATAATGTCGATTTACCTTTGTGGTATTAGCATGTTGTATGGTTGTTTTGTTTCTTAATATGCATGTTGCTAATATTCGAGAATTGGTATGTAGACCATACGGACTCCCCTTCATAAGGAATGTAGTCTACACGAATGTGTACATTTTATGTACGAATGTTTTGCCTTTCAATCCACATAAACTAACACATGTTTTGGAATCCAATCCTCTTGAATCAATGTATGATGTGCTCATGCTCTCACTAATATGATTAGTTTGTCATTCTCTTTGCCATGAAAAGTTATGTTCCATGAACATTCATATTTGCATACAAGTTCATAACATTTATTATTATCATTCTATATGATAATGTGTTACTAATCGTTTTCCTTGAGTCGTATGAAATTAAACCTCTCACTAGATATAAGGTTCAGACGTACATATATGTGATATCTTTTAGCCCTTACAAACATAGATTGAAAGCCATAATGAGTTTGCACAGACTTGCCGATACAAAGATAGGACTAAATAGCTTATTCTTTATTTATCTATTTTTTTTGTACCTTATATTTCTTTTTACTATTTTGGGTTGTAATAGGTAACCTAATAACTCATTGTCACATGTAAAAAGCCTAACCTCACATCAATGATTTTTCTACATAATTAATTGGTCTTTTCTTAATAAACTGGTTTTGAGTTTTCCTTAATAAAAGTAACATAAAAATGTATTTTAACAAAGGTCAATCTCTTAGAGATGAGAGTTGGGCAATTATCACCAATTCTTATGGAATTATGGGTAGTTGTCAAGTTAAACAACAACTACTAAGTAACATAATTTTTGGATCTCAATATACTATTATGCTTGTCATATATTCTAAATATTGCAATTTATTCTCTCTATATGAAAAGGTGACATGAATGCTTTAATTAGAATGCTTACTTGTATGACACAAGATTGATAAAAATTAGAATATAAAGGAATGTATATTATTAGGGCATAAATAAGATTTGATTTCAAACCTTTTCTAGGCAAAAGATTAGTGATCCTGATGTAGAGCTAGGTAGCGACTCCAAACACTAACCACCTTATCCTTGGTAAAACAACAAAAATCTACATGAATAAAAATTAAAAATTAAATAATTTTAGAAAATAATTAAATCGAACTTTAGCTGAATTGGTCACATATGATATGTTTAATGATTTAATCGATTTCTAAAAATTCCAAAATTAATTTTTCATATATATGTGATGTATATGTTGTTTTTATATGTTTCTAAATGGTAAAAAGTGTTTGCGCTTCAATTTTATTGATAAATTTGCTTGATTGTAAAGATTTGTCATATTTTTTATTTTGTAAGTGGTTCGATATTATCTCTTTTGTTTGCTAGGAGTTTCATAACTTTTAAGGTAATTTCATCAGGTTAAATTATTTAATACTGATATGTCAATGACTTTTGGAACTAGTCTAAAGTGGCTTGGATCGATTTCAATAGTTTAAGTTACAAATGATTCTGCGGTCAACTTGAATTCAATTCTTGTGATCAATTATTTCGAAATTTTTAATTAAATAAAATCTAATATAATTGGATTTTGTATTTCTTGAAATATATGTTAAATACCATCATAAATTAAATTAAATTAAATCAATTTATTGATTTACTTGGTCAATTTTTGAATTTTTGGTGATAGTGACATGTTGACAAAAATTTCTAAGTGTGTTTTATAGTGAAAATTTGGTTAGAATCCTAAATTAATTTATTTTTCTAATGGGATTAGGATTTTTAATTAATTAAAAGGATTATAAATTGATCTAATCCAATTGTGATAATTGTTATCAAATTGAAATTATTATTTTGGCCAATTCTTTTATGCATATATCTCTTACACACATAAAGGAAAATTTTGTTTTCTTGCTTTATGATTATTTACCATTTTAATTCACAATGGTTTCGAATTAAATGAACACTGTAACATGATTTAATTATTTTTAATGTGATTAATCAAAATTAAATTACATGATCAATATAATTGATTTTCTTATTTAAGTTAGGGAAATTAAAATGATCAATCGATAATTGTTTTATAAGTATTATAATTCTAGAATTCAACTGTAATGCATATTTTCAATATTTGATACATGTGATGCATTATGCATGCTAAGGATATATGATTGGCATGATGACTAGTTATAGGGCTAAGATCAATATGATTTATCTATATTGCATGAATTTTTTCTTTGGTAAAATTGAGCCTGCATGTCCTAGCCTTTTCTCTTATTTCTCTTGTCATGTAACTCCTCTCATATGTAACATGAGATATTCTCAATTATATGTGATATAATTACATTACTTATGATTAAAATTGGAGAAAGAAATGCAAGCATCAAAATGGAGAAGAATGCCCACGAAGGATGTCTAAGAAGAAATAGATAAAACTATTTTTTTTTTACTTCTTATTGGGTTTGTAATTCAAGCATACTACCTAGGGTCTAGCCTAATTGGTTTCCCTAGCTCACAAAATTAATGTAGTAAAAGCTTATAATAAGATCTTATATATTTATTATGATTTAATATAATTGCATGATTTAATATGATTAAATATGCATGAGAATCCCAAAGCATGCACCAACCATGTATCATGAGACTTAAATGGAAGAAATCCCTCAATAATATAAGACTTGCAAGCCTTTCATTAGTATGAATTAAACCAGAGTTCTCTTTAGTAATGTATTGTTGAGCATACTCAAGCCTATGGTACATTGGATATGTTTAAATCATATTAACGAGTCCATCTTAGCGTAATTAATAGTTTGTTATGAATACTTGAGGATAATTATCATGAGGCATTATTGGAGAAATATGTATATGATACATATGCATCAAATGTTGATTACCCAACGATCAGTAGTTGCATATGATTTAATTGGCTTGAGATGCCTACTGTTTAGTTAATGGTTGGGCTTATTAAGCATATTCAAGGCTTTAACCTTAACCAAAATGGATACTAACCTGCTAGTAAAGCTTCCAATAGGCTTTTACTATATCAATTAATGAGGGCTATTGATTTATAGTAAATAGTGAAAGTAATTTGCAATTTTTAAAGACCTTAAAATTTTTGCACATATATACTTGATAATAAATGAGCATGCTTTCAGTTTCACATGTAGCATCACTACCATAATGTCTTCCAATTTGAATTTATGATCCATACTCAAGGCCAATAAGCTTACTAGTTCTAATTAAATAGATTGGCTTAAAAACCTTAAAATTATTTTAATGAGTGAAAAGTTGGCCTATGTATTTGAGAAGCTAGTACCAAGTATCCCTACTATTAATGCTTCTACTGATAAGTAATAGGCATATCTGAAGCACACGGAGGATGTGGACATTGCTTCATGCATTATGCAAGCATACATGTCTCCTAAGCTATGAAAATAGCATGAGTATAAAGATGCTCCTACAATTCTGCTTCACCTTAAATTGTTTTTTAAGGAGTAGTGTATGATTGAGAAATATAACACCTCAAAAGCCTTGTTCCACCACATTATGATAAAGGGAACTTCAGCCACCCAGCATGGGTAGAAGATGAATGGGAACATAGAGCCTTTGGAAACTCTATGTTTTGTGATAGATGTGGATTTAACTATAGACTTAATCATGCAACGTTTGCCTAATAGTTATGCAAGTTTTGTGCTTAACTATCAATTGAACAATATCACATCTATAATCCTTGAGCTAATCAATATGCTTAAGACTACTAAAGATGTTGTTAATAAATAGTCTTCTAAGGCAATCATGGTTGTTAGTTCATTATCTTTTAAGGGTAAGAAAAAGAATAATAAGAATAAAAAAATGAAAAAGACATCAAGTACCCTAGGTAGGATTGGCAAGAAGAAAGGAAAAAGTTGTTGTTACCACTTCAGCTACTAGAAATAGGAGTGGCACATAATACACGTGTTTCCATTGTAGAAAATCTTGGCATTTGAGGTGCAACTATAAGGTTTACTTGGAGTCTTATGAGAAGGAGAAGCAAGGAGTTACTTAAACATTAGGTATTAATGTGATTGAAATTAATACCAATACTACTATTGATGACCAAATATGGGTATTGGATACCAAATGTGGTTCTTAGTAAGTTTCTTCTATGTAGGGACGAAGGAGCAATAGGAAGGTTGAAAAGGGAGATATGGACCTACGCATGGCAAATAGAGCAAGAGTTTTCCCATTAACTATAAGATTATATCATCTTATTTTACCTTTTAGACTTGTATTAATTTTAGAAAATTGTTATTATGTTCCTTCTTTATTTAGAAATATTATTTTAATTTGTTGTCTTATTAAACAAGTTTTTGATATTTCAATTAATAAGAACAAGGATTGGTCTTTTACTAGGATAATGTGTTTTATTGTTCATGTACAATATGTAATGAATTTATGTCTTGGATAAAAAATAAAGAAGTACATTACATTAATACAAAAAGATCAAGATAGATAACCTAATGTCATCATATCTATGGCATTATTACCTTGGCTATATAAATGAGAAATGCATGACTAAGTCACACAAGGATGGTAGCTTAGGATTATTTGATTATGAATTATAGGATACATATGAATCTTGTTTATTAGGCAAGTTAACAAAAACACCTTTTCCTGCAAAGGGTAAGCGAGCAAACTTGTTATTGGAACTCATACATACATATGTGTGTGGTCTATTGACAACACATGCACATGGAGGTTTCTTATACTTCATTAACATTGTTGATGATTATTCATGATATGGTTATTTACCCTTGATAAAGTACAAGTCTAAAGCCTTTTAAATGTTTAAGGAATTAAAAAAATGATGTTGACAAACAACTTGGCAACAGTATTAAAACTTTTTGATATAATCAAGGTGGTGAATACTTAAGTTAAGAATTCTATGGTTATCTGAGAGGTAATGGTATATTGCCTCAATGGACTCCTCTTTATACACCGCAACATAATGGTGTATCTAAAAAGAGATATCAAATTCTTTTAGATTAATCCATGATATTTTTATAGAAATACCTAAGTCCTTTTGGGGTTATAGACTAGAAACTATTGTTTATATTTTTAAAAGGGTTCTATCAAAGTCGATTGATGTTGCATTGTATGAGATATTGTATAACAAGAAACTTATTCTTCCACAAATCAAAGTATGGGGATGCCCTGCATATTTTAAGCAAGTAATATCAAATAAGTTTGAAGCTAAGTTTGACAAATGCTTATTTATGGCGTATCCAAAGGAAACTTTTGGTTACTACTTTAATCATCCTTTGGAACAAAAAGTGTTTGTTTTAAAGTCTACAGTCTTTCAAGAGATAGAGTTTCTCATGAAAGTCTATGGGAGTAAAATTGAACTTGATGAAGTTTAAGATCCATAAATTGATGCAGATCAACTAACTAATTCTAGTTCTATTACTTACTAGGATGATGTAATAGAAGAACTTATGAAAACACAAGTTCTTAGCAATCTATTAGGGTTAGGACTATTCTAGAGTGATATGGATTTCTCATGGACCAGAACAAGGAAATAACCATACTAGAGGACCTTGAACCCACTAGTTATGAGTAAGTTCTAAAGAATTCAGAATTAGACTCATAGCTTATGGCTATGAAATAGAAATGGATTTTATATATGATAACCAGTATGAACCTTGGTTGGTTTACCCAAAGGGATAAAACCTATTAAGAGCAAATAGGTCTTCAAAAAGAAGATTGGCATAAAAGTAAATGTGATTACCTCTAAAGCTCTATTAGTAGCAAAAGGCTATCATAAAAGGCAAGGGATTGACTTTGATGGAACCTTTTCTCAAGTTGCAATGCTTAAATCCATTATAAATCTGCTTGCCATTGCTACTCATTATGATTGTGAGATCTGGCAAATGGATGTAATGATAGCTTTTCTTAGTGAAAAATTATCAGATAAAGTGTATATGACACAGCTTGAATGTTTTACATCTAAAGATTGCAATCAAGTCTACAAGCTTCATAGATTTATTATGGATTGAAGCATACATCTAGTAACTAAAACATCAATTTTGATGAAACAATCAAAGAGTTTGGTTTCTCACAAAATATGGACGAACCATGTTTTTACAAGGAGGTTAGTGGGAGTGCATTTGTTTTGCTTGTGTTGTATGTAGATGACATACTACTAATTAAAAGTACTGTCTCTATCCTTTAATTAGTCAAGATTTGGTTGAGTAAACTGTTCTCCATGAAAGACATTAGAGAAGCAACATACATAATGGGGATCAGGATCTATGGAGATAGATGTAGAAGGTTGCTTGGTCTTTCATAGTCTACATACATAGATAAAATGCTAAAGAGGTTTAGCAAAGATCTATCCAAGAAAGTTTATATTCTTATGTTGCATGGGAGACAACTTTCTAAATCTATGTCTCCTAAAATACAAAAGGAGAGAGAGAGAGAGAGAGAGAGAGAGAGAACGTGTGAGTAGGATTCCATATGCTTCAGCTATAAGGTCTATCATGTATGCAATGTTATGTATGGGACATGATGTAGCATTTGCTATAAGTGTCAAAAGTATGTTCTAATCCAATTATGAAAAGGAACATTGGGTCACTATCAAGAATATCCTTAAGTTCTTGAGGTTTATGGAGAAAGAGATCTACAGGTTAGCAGGTATGCAGATGCCAACTTTCAATTCAATAATGATGCATATAAATCTCAATCTAAATACATATTAATTATGTATGGAGAAGCACTTGTTTAGAAAAGTTCAAAATAAGAAATGACTACAAATTTTGCCACTAAAGCCAATTACATAGTAGCTTCTGATAAAGTTAAGGAAGCCATTTAGATTAAAAAGTTCATTATTGAACTTAGAGTTGTTCCAAGCATTGTTAATCCGATACCTCTATATTGTGATAACAATGGGGCTATTCCACAAGGTCATGAACCACGATCTCATCAATGGTCAAAAGACGTTCTTTAGTGTTACCATCTAAGTAGGGAGATCATTTATAGACAGGATGTGAAAATTGATAGGGTCCCACAGATCATAGCACATTTGATCAATTAACAAAGGGACTATCACGAGGAAAGTTTGATGAAAAAGTAAATGTAATAGGCAATAAGTACATGGGTGATTAGCTCTAGTGTAAACAAGAGATTGTTAGAAGTATGGTCTACAGCTCATGTAATAAGGTAATATTAACATATTTAAACCTTATGAATTAATAAAAAAAAGGCATTTTTCTTTATAACAAGGTACTTCTATATATTACTTATAATTATTTGCAATGTCTTAAACCATGTTATAAAGTCCCTGGCATATAATCATAGTACAGAGGAAATTATGAAGTGTTCATGATGTGAGATTTATATTACATGAAAATGTGATATACCTTAATGTCCTTACTCATAGTATTAACAAGATAGGACATTGTTATTATAGATAGATCAGCATATGTTATACTTCATGATTGGATCAAGTAGTAGTTCTCAAAAGCTATAAGTATAAAAATTCTAGGAATTAACATGTGGATGCTTACTTGGAAAGTAAGTATATTAGAGACCAACCATGAGATCTTCACATTGATAATTTATCTATGTGAGTGAAAGTATCTCATCATATTAGTGGTGCAACTATCTTTAGACTTGAGATCAATAATTTTCTTAAATATGGAATGACATACTTTGACTCCAAAGCTTTTACTTTGAATAAAAATTACATAAAATATAGTGCTTAAGTATGCCATCACATATTTGAAGATAGGATAGTGATCAACAATGGATTCACCACCCCAAAATACTGTGGGGAGTTTATCTCACAATTCTGGTAAATAATCTATATTCAAGAATCTCTAGCTAAAGCAAAGTGCCATGAATGAATGAGATTCACTAAGGTCATTTTGGGAATAAAGGTGAAATTATTTGAATAATATGTCTAGGGCTTAATTAGGCATATTTAGTTAAGCTATGAGTTGACACAAGTCCATGCTTAAAACAAGATGAGGTAAATGATGGTGAAAGCAATTTAACGCATGGTAACAGTATATGGAATGGTTAAGTCAAACCACTTGATTTTTCAGTACTTGGTAGTCATGATGCATGCTTAGATGCCTCTCTCGACTTGTATACAAGTAATATATTAATTAGTGAAATGATATTGATTCAATAACATTGAATTTATAGAGTCTCAGTTGGACTAGGACTTTAATTAACTGTGTACTATCAACCTGTTTTGAAAACCCACAGGGTCACACACATAAAAGGAGTTTGAGGAAGATTCAACGAGATTGAAATTTTTAATGATATGAGATATCAT
>CANXYI011685454.1:0-16336 GCA_948208565.1 Hura crepitans
ATCTTAGTGCTACCAAGATGCATAGCATATTGTGCATTATGAGCTTTCTAAAGATTTTGCTTTTTCATTTCTTCTACATCTAGCATGCTTAACTAACCTTGATAATATAAGCATCTATTAGTTTTCAGCTCAAATTCTATAGGCTTCCCCTTTTAGATCAAATTTATGATATTCTTCAGCTTATCGTCTTCTTTTTTAGCTTCTTTAACTTGTTGCAAAAGACTAGGCTTGACTTGCAACTTAGCTAAAAAAGCTTCATTATCCATATACTTCATTCTAATATTCACAGCTCTTATAGCTATCCTAAATTTTCTTCTCAGAGCATCTATTACCACATTGTCTTTCCATGGATTGTAGTCAATAAGGCAATCATAATCCTTAATTTACTACATCTATCTTCTCTATCTTAAGTTAAATGCCATCTATGCAGAAAGATACTTTGACTCTTCTGGTCGATATACACAAAACACTTTTCTCTACACTGTCTCAAAATCTTTAATCCAAAGAATATCATTGTAAACTCCATATCATAAGTTAGATAATTCTTATCATATTGCTTTAATTGCTTGGAAGTGTAGGCCACTACTTTTCCATCTTGCATTTAAACATATTTGAAGCCATTTAAAGATACATTACTATAAATTATAAAATATTTTCGTAACACTAGTTGTGTGAGAATTGAAGTTTTAGTCAACATTGCTTTTAGCTTGTCAAAACTCTCTTGACACTTGTTATCCAAATAAATAAAGCATTCTTGCATATTAACCATGTCATAAGAGTTACTATGGTAGATAAGCCCTTAGCAAAGCATATATAATATCTAGCCAAACATAAGAAACTTTTAATCTTTGTTATGTTTCTAGGTGACTTCCATTCCATAACTGCTTTTATCTTACTAAGATATACTCTAATACCTTCTATTGATGTTATATGCCCTAAAAAAGACACTTTATCAATCTAAAATTACACTTGCTGAGCTTGGGATGAAGCTTCTCATCTCTCAAAGTCTATAATATAACCCTAAGATGCTATTGATGCTTATCCTTGATCTTGGAATACACTAAGATGTCATCTATGAAAACCAGAACGAAGTAGTTTAGATAGGGTATGAAAATCCTATTCTTCAAATCAATGAATGCTATTAGAGCATTGGTTAGCCTAAGTGTGATTACCAAAAACTCATAGTGTCCATATTTAGTTCTGAAAGTTATCTTGGTCACATATGCTTCTTTAACTCTTAGCTAATAATACCTTAATCTTAGGTCAATCTTAGAGAAATCACCTGCTCCTTTAAGCTGATCAAACAAGTTATCTATTAATTATAATAGATATTTTTATTGATAGTCATTTTGTTTAGTTATCGTTAATCCACACACAATCTTAAGGATCCATCCTTCTTCTTTACAAATAAAATCGGTGCTCTTCATAGTGATGCACTCGATCTTATGAATCCTTTATCAAGTATTTTTTGTAATTGTATCTTTAACTCCTTAAGCTCTATAAGTGCCAATCTATAAGGAGCTATTGACACTTATGTCGTAGCAGGTAGAACTTTAATCCCAAGCTCAGCCTCCCATTCTAATGGTAAATTAGACAGCTCTTTTAGGAACACATTAACAAACTCTACCACTATTGGTACTGACTAGCATCTGGCTTATCTCTTCTAGTGTTAAACATATGGTCTAAGTAGGCCTGATAACCTTTCTTTATCATCTATCTAGCTAGAACAACTGAAATCACATTAAACATGAAGCTTGATCTTTAACCCATGACCATGACTTCTGATCCATTAACTATTCGAAGAGAAATCCTCTTCTTTTTGTAATCCACCATTGCATGGTGCTTAGACAACCAATCCATGCCTAAAATCAAGTAAACTCAATGAGATCAGTAAAAAACACATATCTTTGAATTGTTAAGGGATATTCCTTATATATCTATTGGCTACCACATGCTACCCTATAGGATTGATAACCATATTGTCTATATCAAGTTATTCTATCTATAACCCCTTATCTTGTACCTATGTAGTGCATATCTATGAATGAGTGGAACTTTGATCAATCAAATTTAAAATTGGAAGATCAAAGAGGTAGAATATAGCTGTAATCACATCTCAAAGAGATAAAATATAGCTATAATCACATCAAAAGAATATATATCTTCTTTTGCCTAATGGCATAGGTGCTTTAGGTTTTGCCTTCTCTACTATCTTCAATCTAGGTCTCTAATCACCCATTGATCTTTTTTCTCTATCTCCTTTGGCCTTTCTCTAGCTTCTAGTAATAGTTGGTAAATAAGCTTGGAACTACATAGATGTAATAGGCCTTATTGGACAATCCTCCTGATTGTGGTCTTTAGAAGCACACCCATAACATGCTTTAAGAATGGTCTTCCAACAAGCTCCCTTATACTTTCTATTGTAATGCTAGCATCTTACCATTGGTGCACTCCTAACTATAGAAGCTAAGGCACTAGCTACCTGCACCCTTTATCTAGACTTCTAAGTCTATCTTTGCCTCTATTGCTACTATTACTTAGGTTGATCATACTTGTATTTCTTCTTAGAGTAAGTAGGTAAACTAGCTTGCTCTTAACCATAAAGTCTATTCTTCTAGAAAAAATCCTTCTTTATTTGAATATTTTCAATTATACGCGTTACTGATACTAAGGCTATTAAATCCTTAAGCTTTATAAGAGCCACTTAATGTTTGGTATCATAGTTGAGGCCCTTTTCAAACCTCTTACACCTTTTTACCACATTGGTGACCATATCTTTGGCATAGTGGCTTAACTTGGCAAACTCCTTATATTCTGATATAAAGTAGTACCCCTACTTAAGATCAGCCTCTTTTTATTAGGATAATCTTTCATGACATATTTCTTCTTAAACTCTTACAAAAAGAAGTCTTAAGTCTCTCTCTTAATTGCCATATGCTTTGTTAAAGAATCCCACCATACAAATGCCTCCTTTTGTAACAAAGATGTTGCATAGATCAAGTTTTACACAAGAGTACACTTAACCTGCTACATAATTTTGATTGTCCTTTTGAGCCAATATACAAACTTGAGTAAATCATCTGGGCCTTTAGCCAAAAATCCATAGCCTTTTTCTTTTCAATCATCTTTGGGTAGGTCTTATAAAGGACTTGAGAAATTAGAGGCTATTGTATAAGTGGAGGGGGAATTATAGCTGTAGTAATGGCTTGCCTTAATAATTCTACTATCTATTATAAAAAGGTTGGCTGAGCTTATGTTGCCCAAGCTGTATGTGCACATCACTATGAGTCTTCATCTTAGCCTTGGTGGCCTTTTATCTAATTATTGTCAAAGCATGGCTCTTGACTTTCTCATCATCTCTTCATGTAGATGCACTCATCTTTGGCCTAGAGGACAAAGAATAGATTATAAGCCTCAGCGGTGTATAATTATGTGATACGTGAGCTTAAAATCTAGGCACTCATATTTAACTCTTATATACCTAGGAATGTCTAAATTAGAGCCTTGATACCACTAAATATGGTACCTCTTATTTAGTCCGGTTGCCGGACATGAATGAAAAGCTGCACATAAATGATATCCAAATGATCCTTTATGAAAATCTATATAAAATAGAACTTTTTGAAATCATTAAACATGTATAAACTTTTAAAATCTTAGCTTACTTAAAACCTTTTTTAAAACTTTTAAAAGTCCATTTGGGAATCATAATCTCAAAAATCCAATTGCATAACGGTTATCCCAGGACACTTTTCAAAGTGAATAGTAACCTTTAATTAAAGTAACACTTTGAAAATCATTTAAACGTAATCATCACAATAGAATCCTCTTGATGCATCCTAATATCATAGTGCAATAAAATATCAAAGCATTCAAGAGTTACAAAAGATGTAAAAACTATTTTATGCCTATTTCCCTTTATATAACATATTAGTGCTAATGTGCATACATCCTATAATTTTTAAAAAGAAAAACAAAAACACCAAATACAGGCTTTATCTTGATCTTCTTTGATTTACTTGAGGTATTAACTATAATTTGTATCTTCGACCTACGCATTGCAAAAACAATGATGCATTAATAGTAAGCTTAATGGTGTACTAAATATAGCATATTTAAACTCATGCAGATGCATTAATGCATTAATGCATTCATCTAATATTAATAAGCAAAAACATCTCATGTCATGTACAATGTGGTATAATATAAGTGTGCAAGTGTACAAGTACCACAAAATGCCTTACTCTTTATTACACATCTCCTCATGTTAACATACATATTCTTATATTGATTTATGTTTTAAAAATTTCATTAGATTATGTAATACTTATTAACTTTGCTTATATACATAAGAAAAGCACCCAAAACTAAATAATGGGAATCCTTACCACAAATGTCTAATGTTGACTTGAAGGTTTAATATATTGACCATAAAGGTCTAATGTTAAACACGAAGGTCTAGGATATTGACCTAAAGATCTAAAGTGTTAACCCAAAGGTCTATTATGTTTACCTATAAGTTTGATTTCAAATAAAGCTGTAAGCAAAATATGTTGGTCTGTATACCTGAACATAAGCACCGAAATGCCCTAGCAGTTGCTAATCTCTCTAGTTGACCAGTCAACCTTTCTAAACTAGGTTATCAAATTATATGGGTCATCACCATTATTAATTATGTTTCACCTTGTTAAAATAGCTTCATAAGTGTTTTACAAATCCTTTGGCCAATTAATGAACAAAGGGGTTAACAATAATTCATTTATCATGTTATTAAACATTATGCCAGTTTACCATTCTTATTTGCACATAGAACATTATATCATACATAAGTCAATGACACATCATAATTATTGCATTATTCTAATTTACATTTAATACATGCATATCATTTTACATCATGTTCATATGCCATTAATATCTATTGTGAAAACTTTTAAGTATTCACTTTCCAACTTAAGCCTTTGGCTTAACATAATGTATGGGATTAACATGCTCATACCTCATCTTTCTAAAAAAACATAATTTCTCATCAAATAGAAACATTAAATCCATTATAGATAATCATTATTCTTAAAATACAATCATATCTGATAATATCATACATAACATACATGTCTTTTTCTTTTAAGCACATAAATTGCATATAACCTCAATTTTTATTCATATTACACATATAGCCTATTATCTATATAAACATGTCATAACACAATGAATTACTACCATTCAACTTATTTATGCCCTTTTTAAGTGAGGGAAGGTTTCAACCAAACATAGACTCATTAATATTCATTATAGATCACTAATGTTTCAAGTTATATCTTTTCTTATCTAAGTTTTATACTAGATCACCAATTAATTCTTCAAATTTACATCCCATACTCTTAAAACCATAAAGGTGTCATTTACCCCATATACATCTCAACTCATGGAAACTATAATCAAGTTAAGAAATTAAACATTTTTAGAAATCATTTATCTTAATTATCATCTAATTGCTAATTACCATAAAAAAACTAACTCATGCCATAGGTATCTTTTGAGCCAATTCTTAATTGCCAACTAAAAATCATAATTTTATCATGTTAATGGTTTCAAACTCATATTCTTAGCAACATATCACCATATAATATAAGTCTCCAATAATTAACATATATACCATATTAATTACATACAACAACACACACTTTAACATATACACACACACATTCAATTCTTAGGCTTTATTAAATACATATACCAAAATGAGTCTTTTAGATAGTTAGGACTCATTTACACCTTCTCTTTGCCCTTGGATATGCCTCGGTCACATTTCTATAGATAACATATGACTTATACACCATTAAAAATCCATAAAAATTCAATAACACCTCCAAAATGAAATCTAACTTTAAAAGTGTGCTCTTGGGCATGCCTAGAACCTTAGAAAAATATCAAAACAAAAGAAATAACTCCTTCAAAAATTGGTTACTATTCACATAAAAGCCTTACCTCAAAATTCTTCAAATCCAAGCTTTGATTCTTGTTAAATTCACCTTGATATATCCTTAAACTTAGAGGTGTATTTAAGTAGTAAAAGTGAGGAAAGAGAAAAAAAATAGAGGATATTAGGGAGGAGAGATGGTAGTTGATTGGTAGTGGAAGTAGAAGGGAGGCGGTGTACTATTTCTTCGTGGATTCAATCTTTAAGTTATATTACATAAGATAGTTTAAGCTCTCCCTTCCTTTCCTTAACGGTCCTCAAACTTTCACTCTATTATCCCCATAATCCCTCAACTTTTTCCTCTTATCATTTAACCTTAAATGACACTTTTAAAGGTCCTATAAACTTTTTATAACTATAAAGCATAAAAAAAGAAAACCACACTAAAAAAAATCAAAAAATCTATTAAAATAATAATACCATAAAACCTTTTTTTATCATTTTTTAATCTTTTAAATAACTTCATTTTCATTCAAATTTTGCCTAAATATTATATAATCATTAGTACTTCCATTCAATCACATTAGTGTAACTCGAGTCTCGAGAAATACTATTCACATCAAATTACTATTTACAACACCAATATTTTTTTATCATTAAACTTGTCTAGCTTTCCTCTTATAGTTCTAATAGGAGAAGGAGGTGAAGGCTGAGGCTATGGAGGTAGGGTGGTGGTAGCACTAGAATTCACCTTGTCACTTACCTTAGAAGGTCACTAACTTGCTATAAGAGTGCAACTTGGGCCTATGTAGGAATTCCCTGACTAGAGGGAGCAGGTGCCTGAGGTCTCACATTGCCAACACTTAATTGGCTAGCATTATTAGTTGCTTTTTTTAAGGGCTACTAAGGATGAGGATTCATAGTAGCCAGCATATAAGAAGAAGTAATTGTATTAGCTTTGTATTCTTTTCTTCCTTAGTGCATGATGTTATGTATATGTATGATTTTTAGACTCATGCACATATACCAAAGAATCAACTAAATATATGCTCTAATACCAATAATTGTAACACTTATGCTTGGTAGGTCATTTGTTGACCATCTAGATAAGAGTCACACTACATGCATAAAGTCTAGATTCATAAGCATACTTAAAGGAGTACATTTTTAAATGAGAAATAGAATTAATCAATTTGGATAATAGAAAAACTCAGCTTAAAAGTTTCTTAAAATTAAAATTTATATATCTTAGTAAGAATAATCTCTTGCAGTGACATTAACAAGATTAAATATCATTTTCAAAATAATAATCATTAGATGTCAAAACTTAAAAGCTTTAAAAGCTATAAAAAATATGAAAAGATAACTATAATGCCTAGTAAACTTTAGTATGTGAACAGTGCCCCTCGAAGCTTGAGGTAAGAACCTCTAAGGTATGATTAGGGCTTTTCCTACTATTTAAACATATGTATTAAAGATAAGATAAGTTTAAAATTTAGAGATGAAATGAGATAATTTAAATGGTTAACGAGCAATGTGAAGTAGAGGGTGAATAGTGCTCACCCAAGGAAAGTGAATAGTGCTTTTTAGGACCTAAGGTTGAATTGAGTGAACATAATGGTAGGAAATATTATAAAATAATTTTGGATGAAATTTAGATGGAAATGAAAGTCATTAAGGAATTTAAAAATGCAAGGGAAGTTTGCATGGTAGTGTCCAATGAATAGTAACCCAATTAAAGTTGAATGGAAAAATAATTTAAGACATATTAACTTAATTTGAATAGTTATACTCGAAATTAAAATTTAATTTTCTTAGGACATTTATACTATGTATTTATAATGGCACCAATTGGGGATCAAAATGATATATTAAGAGCATAAAATTTATTTTTAAGGAGAAAGAGTTGAGAAATTATATTAGCCTTTATATGGGACACTTGTTTATCATCCAACTCCTCTTTACTAGCTATAAATAACAATTTATTTCAAAATAAAAATCCACCATCTTCCTCTTCTAGCTCTTATAGCCAACAACACTAAGGGGTATTCTTCCCCCTCTCTTTTCCTTCCTCTATACACACAAACAAGGGTTCTCCCCATGAACTAAACCTTTTAAATAAGCCTACACATCTAATTAATAACTATTTTAGTAAGGGATTTACAAAAGAAGGCATAGAATGGAAGAATTCAATTATGGGTGATTGGTGCCACTTTGAGGTAAAAATAGTTATTTTTATGATTTATTATTTTTCCTAGGTAGCTTTAGGTGTCAATAAGACACTTCTAAAGTTATATTGAATTTTAGATCCTTGTATGATTTATTAGGAATTTTCTAATTGTGACAATGTGTATGTTTATGAGGAATTAGTGGAGGCTAAGTGGAATTGATGAGAGAATGATGTGAGAAGACTAAATTAAAGCTAATAGACATTTAGGTAAGTTTGTCCATTGAAATATATGTGTATTGCATTGAATTGTGTGATTAAAGTAAATGCCATAGTATGAGATATAATAAATTTATGTATACGAGCATGTGCATAATAATTAAATTGATTGAAGGGAATTAATTGAATGTTTAAGAGGTAGATGGAGTATACTTTATAAAGAAATATGCTAGTTAGGATGAATGTAACCCTACAATAAAATAGGGTAAAGAAGTGTGTATGAACTTGTGATATGTTATACTTAGTATGATGTATGAATTAATAAATCTAGGGATGAACATATTGCCAAATGATGAATTTATGTGTTTTAATATAGGTATGTGTTTTATAAGTGGTATATGCATTATGAGATAAGGTAATAGGGTAGTTAAGGTCTTATGGCCAAAAGGTATGGAGTATGTGTGTGACTCTATCTAGGTTGTGTTATGTGTATGACTAGAAGAGGTTATATAGATAGAGAAATTGAATATGAGGGGAAATAGCCTAAATATGCTTAAGGCTAAATGGTATGTCTAGAGTGTTTATGTGTGGAGGTGTAAAGTTAAGCTTACTTGAAGTGCATGTAATCTTAATTACATGTTTAAAATGAAATTGGTATTTATATGAATGATAAATCTATGGCCCATGTGAGAGGAGCTAAAGGAAATATAGATGAAATTGAGTAATAGCCTAAGTTATTTATGTAAAAGAATTAAAAAGATACATATTAAATTTTATTTAGTTGACCATTTCAAGTATGAGTATATGTGTATAGGAAACATGGCATGTGATATGTAAGCATGTAATTATGTGTATAATGCATGAAGGTTATGGATCAGGTAACAATACATGAATAAGTTTGGAGGGATATGTATTGAGTTTTATGTATTAGGTCACTTTGGAATGTGTCTACATGTATGGAGATAGGATGAATGTATATGTACGAATAATGTAATTAAATCAAAGTAAATATGAATGAGTTACTAAATAAGTATAAATCGGGATGTATGCCTGTGAGGGCCTCAAGGCCAAATAGTACACACTATGGTTATGTGTGTGTGAGAATGAAATATGAGAAAGTCTATGCATAAATAATCCTAAATGCATGCAAAAGTAATTGAGTCAAAAGAATTGACGATAAATGCAATTTATGTAGGTTATATAGTTATGGTTAAATGATCTATTTTGGCAGTGCATGTGAGTGTAATAGAATTTAAGTAATGATGTATATTTTGATTTTGTTTAGATAATAATGAGCTAATTCCTAAATGCAAACACATAAGTATTTTATGTAGTACGAACATAAAAAGGGAAATAAAATAGAAATAAATATTGTATAAGGTAGGCATATTAGAAAAGGACCCTTAATAAAAGTGCCAAATTTGAATGTGACTGAAGAATCACACAATATGATTGGAGTATGGACTATAATGAATAATGACCTAATGAAATCCTATGAAGGGAAGCATATGGTATGATTTTGAAATAAAGAAAGCGATTGTGTTGAGTCAATGACTCTATATAACACTACGATGGCTTTTGAGAGCATAAAGGTAGGAATTTAATGACAATGAATATTGAATTATAATGTGACAATGTGGTAAAAAAAAAAAGGAATAATGCCTATATGAGTTAGATAGCCCACTAAATAGGTTGGTTAGTTAATTAAAGAGTTTAACATCTATTAGTTGTATTGGTTCATGAGAATCACTACTTACGGTATGACTGGTGTAACCACTAAGGTTTTGGATGTGAACCTTACACACCTTTAGTTATTAGGAGGTCTATGAGGCTTGATCCCTACTATCTATGCTTATTGGACATTAGGATGTCTACTAAGGCTAATCCCTACTATCTATACATTTTTGGGGTATTGGTAGGTCCATGAGGGTTGATCCCTTCTATCCTAACATTGTGAAATCCATATTGCTATTATTATATTTAGAGGTTTTTAGGGATGTCCTTATGATTGGGGAGTTCTTAAGGATTGATCCCCGCTATCGAGAGATTTTTTAGGGCCTGTTCCTATGCCAAGGTTAAAAATGCATACTCTACACATGATTTAATCCCTAGTATTTTGGGGGTTTGATCTTTTAAGTATAGGCCAAAGAACTACAAGACTTAATGGAATCATTGATTTAAATAATCAAAATAAAGGTTAAAGTGGAATTAAATCATATATGGACTGGAGTTAGAGATAATTATAGTGAATACAGATTACATGTTGTACTCATGTATTGGGAGTTATTACTAGTGGAACATTTATATTAATTAGAGTCTCTAAAGAATAGCTAATATACACATAGTGTATGGACTTATGGAGATAGAGTGTAGTAAAAGCAATGGAATTGAGTGAATATAATAAAAAGAGAATATTGTGAATTAATGACCTGTTTAAAAAGAGGCTAATGAATGATTTAATGAGAATAATTATGGTAAGGTTGTGATAGGTAAGGTAATCATAAATGGTGTTACTCTAGCAAAATTAAAATGCCATATCATGAATGTACTAGAAATATAAGTAAAGAAAGAGTTACACATAAACTTTAAACTGATAAAGGGATATAATAAATATAAATTTAACTTATGATATCAATTGTGGTTGATGTATGGTATTATTATATAGTGGACTTTATGTAATAAATATGTTGTTATGGGTAACAAATTTAACTATTTTGTGTTCATGTAAATTAAAGAGGTAACCACTAGGTAATATTAAAGAATTAAACTAGAATTAATAATATCAGAGTCTTAATATTATGGGCTTTATGAATAAATCAATTGTGTTTTTTGCATATGGATGCTATATATATGTATATATATATTTCGATGAACACCACTAAGCTTATGCTTAGTGTATCGGTTCTTTCAATGCGTATGTCATAATTATGGTATAGAAGATATAACCTTAATGTACAGTAGTGTAATTAGAGGAGCTTCTTCATAGAGAGATTAGGTTACTTGTATGTATTGATGTATTAGCTCATTCGGTACGTATGTATAGGCCTTTACATTGTAAGAGATAGATCATGTGTAATAGATATTTAGTTTGTATATGCTTTACAATTGAGACATATGCAGTAGAAAATATTTTGGTTTATAATATGTGAACCATAGTATTAATATTGAGTAATTATTATGAATGTATGCTGCAAATGAGAACTAAGTGGAATGTTGTTGAGATTGATTGTGATGATTCTATAATGGATCAGGAGGATCCGAAGATGTGTATTACATGTGAAATGACTATAGAAGTGTTTCTATGTAGGTTTAAAATTTTTAGGTTTTCACCTGGACACTCATTATGTTGCCAGATTTTTATCGAGAATGAGTTATAACTGATTGGTTAAAATAAGCCCATATGCATGATAATAAAATTTAATTTAAACAATCAAGAAAGGGTTTTAGGAAGAAAATGGGATAGCAATGTGATGTCTCTTACTCAGGACCGATGGTGGATTAGGTAAGGGGTGTCACAATAATAGCTATTCGGTTTGAAAACTAAGCTTTTGAACCTATAGAAAAACTCTTCAATATTCATACCAAACATTCATCCCCTTCAACTAACCATCATCCATATCAAATCATATAACTATTATCCTAGTTAGCCATATATACATATTCTTATTACTAGCACAGATACCTATCATCATTTAAGTATCCAAAGGGAACTAACATATAGGTTACTAATCCTATTCATGTATTCTTTACAGTCATCCAACACATATAAACATGATACCTATTTACATATAGCACATTACATTACTTTCTTCTTACATGTTATATAGACATATATACATCCCATGTCTAAAAATCAAAATGCATGGCCTAAAAATTATTTCCATGAAATGCATCATCTAATACATATAAAAAAAATTTGATGTGGTCATTTTGGGTTTTCCCCTTTTTGAAGAATTAGCTAATGAACCTTCACATACTGATAGCAAAATCCTTAATAGATACCCTAACTTAGATAACTTATACTAGTTATCCAAGATACAAGCTCTTTTGAGAATAAATACATAATTAAATATAATTGAAATGAAAAGGCATATAATATCTCAATTCACACACAAGACATAAAAACATTTTCATACAACATAGTAAGAGTACCATTATAATTTAGTTCATTAGTTGGCCTTAACTTCAACTTCAGTTCTTAACTTAACATCTCTCATACATCTTAACTCATATGTTGTCATCTTAATATCATAATTAATTTATCTTCAATATGATAGCTCATGCATAATATAAAGCTCACATGTAGAGATTTCATCTTTAATGATCATACATACTTTTATAGATAAAAATTCACATTAAATGTCTAATGCACATTATTCATATCACTTCTTTTGTATCAAATCTTCAATAACTCCTATTTCTTCTTAGAATTCATATAAGCTAGGATAAAAGATTGACATAAAGGATTTAAATCCAATTGTATCCCGATAGTGCTCCCATAACCTTAAATAATGGTACTCGAAGGCATAAATGATGGTAACTAATATGTACAAATGTGGTCCTAGCACCCACCCAAAGGTGCTTAAAATATACGATGGTAGCTAAAATACAAAATAATGGTAAATCTATAGGGTCCCATACTTGGCATACCAAAGTATGCTAGACCATTGGCTTCCTAGGTGGAAATGGGCATTAACATCTTCCATTTCTTTCATAAACACATGATCACCTAAGTATTTGAATATGTTTAGTAGTAGTCATTCCATGAAAAGGACTTACCCTGCTATCAACTTTACCATTAAACATATCAAGAATTCTAATCTATATTCTTAGGTATTCATACATAAAAATACTTATGGAGAGGAGTATCAAATACTTACCTTTTATACCTCAATTCATGCTTATAGCATTCTCTTATGTAGTCTCAACATAATTATTTACATAAAAACAAATGGCATTCAATTATTATATCATTTTTATTACTTGCATAGTGTTTCCCAAAAAAAATGGGAGGATACACATAAGATAATAATTCCTTAGTTATTCTATCATCAATCTCCACTTTCAAGCATATAGATTTACATACAATTTAAGACTTATTTTTATGCACTTATTACATTTTATAACCATTGATAAAGATAACATATCATTTCATGTCATTCATTAATTAAACATGCCATTGACTCTTATTCGGCCATCATGCTCATTCAAGCTTAACTCATTTTTCTATTAAACATCCCACCAAAGGTCCACATAAACTAGAAGTCATAATAAATTCTCAATTACAATAATCTTGTGAATCACAATTTAAGCTCATACATGCCAATATGTGTTATTTGGCTAATATAAGCATTACATAATGCAAGCAATAGTTCATTCATTATTTGATTTTTAATAAATTTTCTTCACTTTACTTAACATTGTACATAAGTACACCATGATTTATACCCTTTTTCCTTTCTGTATTTTCATTACATATGCATTTTTCATTAATGCACCATTTTAAGCAAGTTATTTTCACACAAGAAAAATTATCTTAAAAATTTATTGAAGCAATATTGTACATAAATCATTCGACCAAGGAGAAGAAAAAGGATTTTTTACATGCATGTCCTAAATAGCTATCACACCATTTTTAATTTACACTTTTCATCTTCGATTCATGCAAAAATATCACAATTTAGTACATGCTCATGAAGTTAAAACTCTGTAACTTAAGTCGATCATTTTTCACCATATATGCTAACATCTAATCTATAATTTATCATATGTAATGCCTCTATCATCATCATAAGTGACAAAATAACTTAATTACATAAAAGAATCAAGGTAGAAATACATACCCTAAAAACAAACTTGATATGCTCGACCAATTCCTTCGAAATTCAAACTTCTCTTCCCTTCTCTCTCTAGGATATATTAGGCCCACCCTTTAGAGAAGAAATTCTCCTACCAATTAGTCTTGTAACATATACACATAACACCTTATGTTATTAAAAGGCAAATACTAATAAAAGAAACCTAAATTCCCTATGCATGTAGGCAAAATTATGAAAAATCACTTCTAGAGTGATAAAGTCACCTTTGTAAAAATATGAAGGAGAAGAAAAGGCTTTGTATCACTTTAGTTCTTGTCCAAAACTTCAAATATCCATATTTATTATGTTAATTCAAGGATTGGAAAATCTTAAAATCAATTTTGTTTAAGGATGAATAAAAACCAAGGAAAGGGGAGAGGAATTACTGTCAAGTTCTTATGAGAAGAGCAAGGAAATTTTATTCTTCTTCTCTCTTCCTTTAAATCCCTTCCATTTTAAAATGTTATAAAAAAATTCCTAGTCTAAAACTTTCCCATTTTAATTTTCAACCCCTCTTTTAGTTTTCTTTGTCCTCTTTTTATTACTTGTAAATTCTCTATCAGTTTAACTCCATACACAATTTCATTTATGTATTAATTCTCTAAAATATAAAATATTATTGTATTAAATATTTTTAATTATAGAAGTTTCTAATGCCCTTGAATTGTATAGAATTTGGGATGTTATAGTTGAGGCAGGCTACTACTAATGTACCATAGCCTCTAGCTCTACAACCTAAGCCATAGTGGAGGTCTATTGTTGAGAGGCTCGAGAAACATAAAGCTGAAGAATTCAAAAGGTCAAAAGAAGAAGACTCAGTAGCAATAGAGCACTTATTGGAAAAGATAACTAGAATCTTTGAATTAATGGGACTTACTAATGATAAAAGCCTTTTATGTGCAAAATCACTTCTCTAGTAAAAAGCTTATAACTGGGGGAGGACTATGACTAGAGGGAAACCAATAAACAATATAACTTGGGAGTACATCTAGATCAAGTTACAAAAGTGATATATAAGTGAGACTTATAAAAAGGCTCAATTGCTCAAGTATGAAAAAGACATGTTTCTTACTAATGCTATTGATGCATGCAATTTTATAATGGGCTTAATCATTGTATCTAGTATAATGTGGCTACTTGAAGGATAAAGGATTTCTTAGAGCTTATGTCTATTGTAATGGAATAAATGATATCAATGAGAAAATAAAAAATAGAGGAACAAAGGTCAATGGAAGTAAGGGAAATGGCAGAGCAACGCCATCTCTAGCTTTAATAAGAAGTAGAAGGGCTCTTATGTATAGGGTTAGACATAAGGTTTTACAACAAGGAACTAGATTGGTTATTAGTGAGTTCATAGGGCACCATTAGTAGCTGGCACCCTAGGATTGGCTATGTTAGAAATATGCCTTAGAGCTTATGTAATAGGGTAGTATTTAAGTATTTAAACCTTATAAAATCATAATATAAGGCATTTTTCTTTATATCATGGTACTTTTATATATTACTTATAATTGTTTACAATGTCTTAAGCCATGTTATAAAGTTCCTAGTATATAAACATAGGGTAGAGGAAATCATGAAGAGTCCATGATGTGAGATTCTTATTACATGCAAATGTGATATACCTCATAGTATTAACAAGATGGGACATTATTAATAGGAAAGATCAGTACATGTTATACTTCTTGCTTGATCATGCTATAAGCATAGAGATGCTTAGAGTTAACATATGGATGCTTGCATGGGAAGTAAGTATGTCCAAGACCCACTATGAGATATTCACATGGATACTTAATCTATGCCAGTGAAAGTATCTCATCATATTAGTGGTACAAGTATCCTTAGACTTGAGATCATTAATTATCTTAAATATAGGGTGACATAATTCGACTCCAAAACTTTTACTTTGAAAATGAAGCATACATTGTGTGGTGCTTGGGTATGGCATAACATATTTAAAGATAAGGTAGTAATCAATAAAGGATTCACCACCCTAGATTATAGTAGGGAGTTTATCTCATAGTTCTAATCAATAACCTATATTTAAAAAATATCTGGCTAAAGCAAAGCGACATGTGTGAGTGGGATTCATCAAGTACATTTTAGCAATAAAGGTTAAATTAATAGAAAAAAAATGTTCAAGGCTTAATTAGACATACTTAGTTAAGCTAT
>CANXYI011685536.1:0-10850 GCA_948208565.1 Hura crepitans
TGTATCTTAATAATGTTAATAAATGTAGAAAAAAAGTAAAAGAGAAATAAAAAGGGAAAACTAAGAATACAAAGAAAATACAAAAATAGAAAGTGTATAAGAATTCAGTATCTCTAAATGAGAAGACTAAATCTCCCATAATACATGATTGATTAACCCTAAAATTTACAATCAAATTTAGATTAGTGTTAGAAAGGTGCTAGTAAAATTTGAAGATGTTTGGCTTAGTATATTGAAATTTCTAAAATCTTGTTGCAAAAACAAATTTCAATAAAAATCAAAAGAAACAAGCTCAGATTCTACTCAAATTTAATAGGTGAGCTTAAAATAATCCGAGGAAGGTGATAATAAAATTTGGTATTGACATAATGTGTATTCAAAAATTCCAAAGTTTTACCACAAAATTATTTTTAATTAGTTTACTAAAGAACATAAGGATTTAGAGGCTCAAATTTGATTTCTAGCACTAATAATAAATGATGAACAAAATATAAAGTAGCAAAGCAAGTTTCATAAGAGATGTTTTTGAATTAAAGAAAACCAGTTTTGGAAAGTATATGTTCATGCAATTTCGAATTTTTTCCTTTTTTTTAATATACTATCCAAAATAGAAAGTAAATAATGCAATTAAACCTAATTTGATTAATGAATAAAGCAAAAATAATGAATTATGCAAATATGTTCCAATATGCAAAAAAAAATTTATGTGTTTTTTTAACTAAAAATGACAGAAGTGTCTAAAAACCAAAAAATGGAAAATTATGGCATAACAATGTGAACTATATCCTAAACTAGGTAGTTAAGTTGAAAGATAACTAAAAATGACAAAAATGGTCCAAAGACAAAAAAGGAAACTTTTTGGCCTAACAATGTCCAAGGCCTTATTACATGCAAAACAACCTAAATGAGGAATAAGCCCTTTGAATAGGCTAATATATACCACAAAGTTCATCATTGCTTAAAAGCCATCCTTGCATACATTAGCTGACCTCATTGAACTACCATTTGTTGAGTTTGATTTGATCTTAGGCATGGACTAGTTGTCTAAGCATTATCTGATGGTGGATTACAAAAAGAAAAGGATTTCTCTCGAAATAACAACTAGATCAAGGATTGTGGTCATAGGTAAAAGGTTAGACTTGATGTCTAATGTGATTTCATTAGTTGTAGCTAGACAGATGATAAGGAAAGGTTGTCAAGCCTATTTGGGTCATGTGTGTGACACTAGAAAGGAAGAACTAGATGTGGGATATATACTAGTGGTGTTGGAGTTTGCTGATGTGTTTCTAGATGAGTTACTAAGTTTACTCCCCAAGTAGAGAGCTAAGTTTAGGGATAAAAGTTCTACTTAGTACATCACTAGTGTCAATAGCTCCTTATAAGATGGCACTTATAAAACTAAAGGAGCTGAAGATACAGTTACAAGAACTGCTTGATAAGTGGTTCATAAGACTGATTATATCACTATTGGGAACACCGATTTTGTTTGTGAAAAAGAAGGATGAATCTTTAAGGTTGTGTGTAGACTATCAACAACTGAATAAAGTGACAATCAAGAACAAATATCTATTGCCTCAGATAGATGATCTATTTGACTAGCTCAAAGGAGTAAAAGCTTTCTTCAAGATTGATTTGAGACCAAGATACTATTAGCTGAGGGTTAAAAATGCAGATGTGGCAAAAACAGTGTTCAGAATTAAATATGAGTAGTATGAGTTTTTAGTGATGCCATTTACACTTACCAATGCTCTAATAGCTTTCATAGATTTAATGAACATGATCTTTAGACCCTATTTGGACCAGTTTATTGTAGTTTTCATTAATGACATCTTGATTTACTTTAAGAATAGGGAAGATCATGAGTAGCATCTCAGAATTGTATTACAAACATTAAGGGATGAGAAGCTTTATGTCAAGCTCAATAAATCTAAATTTTGGCTCAATGAAGTATCGTTTCTAAGACATATAGCATAAGCATAAGATATCAGAGTAGATCCTAGCAAGATAGAAGCAGTTATGGAATGGAAGCCACCTAGGAACACGACTAAATCAAAAGTTTCTTTAGATTGGCTAGGTATTGCATACACATTTTTAAGGGCTTTTCCATGATAACAGCTTTTATGACATACCTTTTGTGTAAGAATGTTTATACCCTATGAGAACTAGTATAAAAATAATGGCTAGGGTGACAAAAGGATGCTTATGTGTTATAATCTACATACATAATCAAGTTTTTGTAATAATAGAAGAATTTTAATCATGTGTAGATATAAGGAAGAAAGTAAGACCTTCTAAGGGGAAAGGATGAGAAAGAGAACAAATTACAAGTTTTAATAGGTACCAAAATATAAATGTAGTGTCTTTTTATTTAGTACACCCATTAATAATGTTATGGTTAGAGTAGATGCACATAACATGTATATTGGAACTATTTATGGATCAGGAAAAAAAATGGAAAGAAGCTGATGTCTGCAAATGGAGTCATGGTATTGATTAGCAAGTGAATTGATTAAAATTGAGATAGTGATGTTCTTTGGGTTTAGTGCTCCTCTCATTCTAGTGAGCATCACCATTTACTACTACCTGCAAGGTGGTTGGTGACTCCAACATTGGCGAAGACCTATTGCACTCGTGTGCCCTTCAATAGCCTCAGCTATTTACCACTATGCCTTTGCTGGTCCCAATTTCCTCCTCCCCATTTTTTGTTTCTTTATCATGGCCCTCATCCCTCTTTTCCCCTTTCTTTCGAATTGAATAATATCCCTTTTCTCTTTACTGCCCAAAGTCAATTAAAGCCTTTAGATTTTTAAGCTTAAGTCGATTCAAAATCAAAATATCCCTATTAATCCCTTTATTCATTTATTCTTATTTATTTTATTTATTATTATTATTATTATTATTATTATTCAATTCATACACCAGTCAAAATCCTCTCTTGAATTAACTTTACTCCTGCTCATGTTACTTGATTACTTTCTTATAAATCATCCGTACATTTAAATCTTTGGTCACACATCCTTAACATCCTAACATTACATTTAAATCTTAACTATGAGAACATACTCAATTCGGTATAATTGTGAAATCCTTAGGGTGTTACAAGTTGAGTCTAAAGTTTGTTGGTCCATAGAAAATAACTGAACGTGTGGGACCAGAAGCCTATAGACTAGCTTTGCCCCTAAAGCTACAATAGGTACATGATATGCTTCACATATCCATGATAGATATAGATCAAATCCTTCACATGTGCTAGAAATTAAGGAAGTTGAGATACAGCTAGATTTATCTTAAGAAGAAAAACCAATGATAATCTTGGCAAGAAAAGTTAAAGAGTTATGGAATAAAATAGTACCTCTAGTGAAGGTGTTGTGGAGACAACACAACATCGAAGAAGCAAGTTAGGAGAGTAAAGCACAGATGAAATAGCAATATCCACTTGAATTAGGTAATTTTAAGGGTGAAATTCTTTTAAGAGGGAAAGATATGTAATGCTAAAAAATCCCAAGATTATGAATAGTACTTCCTAAGATGTGAACAATATTTCTTAAGACTCAGGTCATACTAACATAACCAAAGAGAAGTATTAATCATAAAATAATTTTGGGTGAAATTTGGAGTGAAAATGGAGTCATTAAATGGTTAAAAAGACAATAATATTTTTTACGAAAATGTTTTATGAATAGTAACCTAGTTTAAGCTGACCATAAAATAATTTATTTTTGCTCAAATTGACCCAAGATTAGTATAACATGATACTCAAATATTCTAAGTAGTCTATTAGCATTAGAATTATAATTTTTGAAAATCAAGAAGTATTTTATAAAAATTAGGCAAAGTTAAAAAACAATGTTTTTAATGGTTTTTCAAGTTTTTTGAATGCAATTTTTTAGGGCTTACGTGTCTTGATATAAAAGATTTTGTGGAATCCTAACATATGTCTTTTGGTGTTTAAAAATGAGAGGAAAAATTAAAAAGAGAAGAATTTAATTGTGGAAAAATGGTGGCCTTTGGATTTGAGTGGATAATATGGACCCTTAGATCTTGAGACTTATAAATAAATAAAGGTCAATGTCTCATTTTGGGTCAACATTTGAATAATTTTTCTTCTTCTCCCCTCCATCAAGCTGACAGCAACTCCACCATTTCTAAACCCTTTCTTTTTCATTTCTTCCATCATTCCACCACTATAAAAAGATGTTCAAGCTCCATTTTAGGTAGATTAGGGTTCATTTAAGGGAAAAAAGCTTGATTAAGGGTTTAAAGAGGGGGATTTTATAGATTTAAGGGTTATGTGAATAGTAACCCTAAGTGTGCTAAGTGTGTTTTTTTTACAATCTCATATTTTTCTAGGATGCCTAAAGGGTTATATAAGAGTTATTTAAGGTAAAATTGATGTTTGGTTAATCATAGAATTTTGCATGAATTTTTAACTGTGATATTGGGTTATAGTTGTAGACAAAAAAGAGGGAAGCAAAGCTAAAGGGAAGGAGAAAGTTTAGAAGGCATCTTTAGGTGTGATTAACATCCTTGGTAAGTGTGTACAATGTCTCATGTGATTGTGTGTGTGAATTGGTTAGTTAAAGTGTGTATGTAACCATGTTTATGTGTAAATGTGTGTGATTTGTTAGGTGGTAGCTTAAGATGAGTAAATGGTTGTAATTAATTGATGGTTTGATGTAATTTAATGCATTAAATGAACCTTAAGGATTAATACATGTTTGGCCAAAATTTTCAATTAATGTTGAAGAAAAGGTGTTTGTGTAATATGGCATAATTGGAATAGTTTTATGACCTAAATGTGTAATGAAAATGATAATTTTAATTGTGGTTAAAATTTTGGTTTAATTAAAGAGATTAAACATATATGTCTAAATAATTAAATGAAATAATATGGAAGGATAGATACTAGCAATGGTCGAAACTTATAGTAATGGAAATAGAGTTTAATGAGATTAATTATGTATATTATGGCTTGAATCTAAATTTTGTCATAAACTTTGAATGACAAAAATAAGAAATGTTGCATGTTGTAAAGTATGTTAATACATTCTATGAAGTTAATGAGGCCTTTGATATATACTAAGACAAATTAAGTTGCTTATGTGGTTAATAATTGTATGGAAAATATGTATTACATGTTGGTTGTGACAAGCATGTATGATGGCATATTATGGCCGAATGGGTTAGTCATGGTTTATGAGTGGAAATATATTGTGAACCATTTAAAAGATAATCATGACCTAATGGCATCATATTAAGTTGGTGGAAGCCTAGAGTAACCACTATATCTAATTCTAGAAATGAATCATGGTAAGTTTTGATCTAATATGCTTGATTTCTCATAATGCTTGAAACATGACTTTGAAGAGATCATAAAAACTAAAGAGTAATAGTTACCCTATCTTGTCATTTGTTGGCCAAATGACATTATAAAACTTCTAAAAAGTTGTATAATTATGGGGAACTAAATAAGTCATGGTGATACCCATATGAGGTAGACAACTTAGATTGGATAGATTAACTACTTAACTAGGGAGTATATCAACTACTAGAGTACTTCTGTACCTAGTTGAGACCTACAGGTTTGAATTTATATGACCTATGGGCCTGATGAGACCTTTGGGTCCAGATTTAATTACTGAGATTGATAAGACCTACAGGTTAATTTTTTTTATGACCTACAGGTTGGATGTGTAACCCTCGTACATTGAGGCTCCAGGAATAGTACCCGATACTTAGGAAGTGTGCTTAAAGTGCCGGGTCACCTTCACAAGGCTTAAGGCAAGGTATACTAGCCATTAAAATTTACGAGGCTAAAAAAGGGTGAAATTAACCTCAAATAAAAATTTAGTAGAACTAATAAATTATTTCGAGTTGTAAGCTAGTGGATTGTAGGCTCAGATTGAGTCAAGCCAGGAATGACCCGAGATGAGCATGGACAGACATGAAAATATCATACCCCAAAGGTTAAAAATTATAATGAGTCCAATGGAGAAGGAATTTTAATTTTTTGAGGTCATTTGGAATTTTTTCGAATTTTGACAGAATTGCGATTTCTCCGAAATTGTGTTATCCTAGTTCCTAAAGGAATTTGGCCACAAAATTTAATGTGCCTCTAATTAAAGGTATTTTAGGATTTTAGAAATAAACAAAACATTTTTTAGAGGTTCGAGCGGCCGTATAAAAATTTCCAAAATTCTACCACAAATTATCAATAATTTGGTTTAGCTACTTCCCGATGGAATTTTGCTATGAAATTTTATGAGCATGAAGCTGGGACAAAATGAGGAATTTAGGAATAAAAGGCATATTTTTTTTTATGATCGTATGGTTTTTTAAAATTCTCTAAAGTTAGCAGCACTTATTTATCGAAAAATCGAGTTTTGGGGCGCTCAGCTGCCATGTGACATGACCCGAGGCACTCTAGCACTCCCACCAGCAACCTAGATAGGTGGCCAATGGGCAACCTCACTCGAATGCCGCCTAGCCCCCATCCACTCACTTATCACTTTCACTTTTTTATTTCCCATTCTTTGCTATCCACGAAAGTTCCAGCAAGAAATCACCATTTCTAGGACTAATTTCCTCCACCATTTAGCACTTAAACCTCACTAAAAATTCTATTGAAAGTGCAAAAATTGGTCAATGAGGCATTGGGTGGCTAAAGTTTCTCTTGGCTTAGGAAGGCATAAGGTGACGTAAAGAAGAATTTCATGTGTAATTGATTGTCCTCTTTTTATTTATGAGTTCTAGTAATCTTCTCCATCATAATATTTATTATGTCTCTAAAATTCTAATTAGGAGCCTATATAAATTTAAGGGGGACTCCTTGTTGGTGGCGGATGGTGGAGACTTAAAGAGAAAAAAGAATTTACAATATAGTTAAGGAAAAAGGACTACTAGAACTTTAAAAAGGTATGTGAATTTAATTAATTACTAGCATGCCTAGCTTCCTTTTGTTGAAAATTTCGTGACCTTGTAGTATGGAAGTTTAGTTGTAATAAGTAATGAAAGGAAAATTGATCATACAAGCTTAAGTGACACTAATTATGTGTGTGATTGAGAAGTTAGGGGCTGCTCTAGTTGCATCCATGAGGTTGAGTGAAATGGCTCCTAAATGGCCATGTGTGTGTGTGTCCCTTGGTTCTGAATTGTGCACGAAAAAAAAATCTAATTGTGTATGGCATAAAGATATTGGTATGAGTTAGTATTATGGTGAGGGCATGATTATATGATGACTAATATGCTGAATCATGGAAATTATGTACATGTATATTTATTGCTAAACAAAATCAGGAAAGTTCATATTGTGTGAAGTGATGAATATGAGATATTGGCTTACGGAGGTATGTATAAATGTTGTGTGTGTGATAAGTAAATAAATGCATATATTAAGGGTTAAATTAACAAATAATTCAAGTATGTGCATGAACCACTTATGGTCGAGACTTGTAGGTGGAATAGGTTACAATGCATGGCTTCTAAATAATTACATGTAGTCATATGTTAAATTAATAATATGTAGCATGTAAGTGTCATAATTTATAGAAGATGTACATCATTGGTTATTAAACATATGTGGCCGAGAGGTTGCATGTGGACATAGGCATAATATGTATGACATAGGCTAATATTAATATGTGAGAATATTATGATTAAAAATGCATTAAAAGTATAACATGAAATTGATATGATAATCCACACATTGAGTGATATGGTATGTTAATGAGTAAACCATGCATGAGGAGAATAGTGGCCCAAACTAAGTATGAAAAATGACTTGTAAATGATTTAGAAAGGCATGGAAAAATTAGCCTAAAATGTGAGCTATAATGGCATAAAATGGTACCCATAATTGAGACCTTTGTACCTTTATATTGATTAGAATTTGAGGCTACCTTAAAGGTCACTTGAAAATTATAAGTAGACTTGGCTTTAAGCCTATGATCATATGAAATATTGATTGAGAATGGCATGAAAAAAATAATGGCCTAATGAAGTAAAAGAGAAGGTCTTGAAAATGCTTTAAAAAGAATATGAAAAACTTTACCTAAAACTTGACTCATAATGGCATAAAATGGTGCCTATGTAGTAAACTTTTGTACACTTGAATTAAAAAGGAAATTGATGCTATTTTTAAGGCGAATGTGCAAATATGAAATTGAGATATACTTCAGCCTATAAGGGCTAATTACTTGGCATGAAATGAGGTATGGGAAGATGCCTAAAATTTATGGCTACGAGCCTATAACTATGACAAGAACTTGTAAAGTGACCTATAACTGTCCTATAAAAGGACCAGACGGGACTTAGCTTAGACATGATTCATAAATTAAATGTACTAAAGCCTTGATTAATGTAATAAAATTGACTTAATTATACCTATGGAATTATATTAAATTGAGCTTAGAAAACATACCCATAATTGTTTGGTAGGACCAAAATAGACCCGTCACTATCTGAGTCAAAATTTGATTGTGGAAATAAATTCATAACTGACTGTTACACATTTTTAAATATTATAAAATGATGATTAGTAAATAAATGAATGTAAAATAAAGTTAGATGGCATATTAGTTAGACACACACTGGATAGGTTAACTGATCAACTTAGGGATTAGTAGTTGCTAGATTGTCTGATTATTAGACTAGGTCAGTGCAGCAACCAAGTTTGTATTTGAGCCAGTGCACTAGTCTACAGGGCAGACACCTCTTTTCCTTTATTAGAAATTAGACTAGGCTGGTGCATTGATCGAGATTCATTATTGAGCACTGTACTAGTTTGTAGGGCAGACACTCTTTGTTGCTAGCACTATTGATTGTATATTGAGCAATGCAATGCAGTGGTAGTGAAGGTCCTTAGAGGGGCCACTGCAATAGTCTGTTGGGTAAACCTAGATGGATTATTTGATATTATCAGTGCCCTTAGGAGGTTTACGAATTGATCCCTATGCATAATTATTCCACATTTCGCCCCTTGGGAGGTTCTTATGAACTGATCTTTATAGGCTATAGACTGGTGCAGTGGTCAGGGTCCAAAATGTAGGCCACTATACACCTTTCAGTTCCCTCTTATTCTAGAGTCTATATGTGTAGTCTACCTAGTTAGGCCTATTTAATAATTTAAATAATACAATTAGGAATAATAGAATAGTTGGAATAAATTATTGCAATAAATTAAATAAAATTATCACAGTGGCATTTTGGTAAATTTAAAGAATATATAATATAGTACCTAAATGGCATAAATTATTTGGCATGTTACTCGCACATTACACCTAGACCATTATGTTATGACTTGCATGTGTCTGGCATAGCTATATCGACCTAGCTGATGAGATATATGTAATTTAAATATTATTACATTTTTTTAAATGGGACCTATATACTTAAATTCTATGTTGTTAACATATTAAAGCATCTGGTGCCTGCATTAAGACATGCTTTTAATTTATTAAATTCACCACTGAGTTTTATACTCAACGTACTAGTGTTTTGGTGTGCAGGTAAGCAGAAATAGCATTGAAGCCTCATTGTACGTGCAGTGTAGTAGCAGAGACAATAAGGGTCCAAGTTATATATTATTGTGATGTATATAGTAAGCACCTATGTAAAAACTATAGGTTGTTTGTCCAACATGCTTAGAACTGCTGAAGTCTGTAAACTTAAGCAAGTCAGTTATAAATAAACAGCTGTTTGTTTTGTTTTAGGGTTGCTTGTGGTTTAATATTTATGGGCCTGAGGCCTTATGTGTTTGATTTTTTGACATATATAAGATGTGTTGATGATTGATTAGGGGACCAAAGGGTCCAGATGGATGTTATGAGTTATTGTATATAGAAGTGTTTTGAACAGGTGTTGGAAAACCTCCACTATATAGGAGATACAATAGGAGAGACTAGCGGCAGTGCTAGCAGTATAGGAGAAGAGAATGCTTCATATGTAAAGCCAAAGACCACTTCCAACGAGAGTGCCCTCAGAGACAATCTAAGGCTACATAGGCCCAGGCATCAATTATAGCAACACCTAGTAGAGGACTGAGATAGCAGAGATAGGAGTAGTTGAGTACCAGTCAGAGGATGAGATTAAAGGCTAGAGCTCCAGCACGACAGTATGCTATTCGTGCCCGAGAGGAAGCTGAAGCACCAGACGTCATCACTGGTACCTTCTTTTTATTTGATGTGCCTATGTTAGCATTAATTGATCCTGGTTCCACGCATTAATTGATCCTATATTTACACCACACAAGCATGAGAAAAGGGACTAGAACTAGAGTCTATAGATTTAGACATCCAAGTGAGCAACTCGATTGGGTAGAGTGTGACTGTGAACACAATTATAAACACTATCCTCTAGTAATCCAAGATCAAACCTTCCCAGCGGACTTGATTAAGCCTCCCTTTCATAAGTTTGATGTCATACTAGGTATGGACTAGCTGTTAGAACATAAAGCAATGATTGATTGTGGGAGAAAAAGCTTGAGTTTGTAGACATTAGATGGACAAAAGGTGACATTTATGGGTAAAAGGAGTTCCTTATCCAATATCATCTCAGCCATTATAGCCAGACGACTCATTCAAAAGAGATTTGAAGCATTCATAGCTTTTGTGATGGATATTAATACGACAACACCTCGCCTTGACCAAATACCAGTGGTGTCTGAATTCTTTGATGCATTCCTTGATGAGTTACTAGGGTTACCTCTATATCGATAGTTAGATTTCAAGATTGAGATATATCCTGGTATGAATCTAATATCCATTTCACCATACAGGATGGCACCAACAGAATTAAAGGAGTTAAAGGTACAGTTGTAAGAACTATTTGATAAAGGCTTTATTAGGCCTAGT
>CANXYI011685620.1:0-16210 GCA_948208565.1 Hura crepitans
ATTGTGGAATAGAGTAAACAGAAAACTGCATCAGAAAAACTCGCTATTGTTGAATGGAAAACAACTACCAAATAAAAAGAAGGTAAAATAGTTTCATTTACCTTGTTAGAAATATGTTTTCGGCGTAGGTTCGAAAGGGGCAGGTGAACATCTAATACAGAAGAAGCTCATGATTGTAGCCAAAACAAAATTGAATGCATACGTATTCAAAATGTTAAATCTTTATACAGCCCCGGGGACGCTTGTAGAAATAGCAAATACCCGATCAGCGTTGCTGTCGGCTTTTGATCAAGTCCGCCAACAGATGAGATAAGTCTATCCTCATTTTGATATGTCGAGTGCTAGTTTGCTCCGCAACATTGTAACTTAGCTTTCGTAAATTATCAATCATCAGAGCTTCCCCAATGTCTGGTCAAACATCACTGTCATTAATTCGTTTTGTGGAGTACGAACCCGGCAGATATTTTTGGTATCTAGCTTCCGTTTCTTTTTGGAGCAAAAAGTTTATCATGCAATTCGAAGGGAATTATGATTCCCTGTTTGTAGGTCTGTGTATCATGACTACTTTCTTTGCCTATCTCCAGTTCTCAAATGTATGTTTTCGTAGTCGCTTAAACGGTGTCAATAAGAAAGAAAGATTTTTAACAGTTAAAACGCTGCCTATTTTTTGGCCGATTCAAGCGGGAGCTTCAAATCAAGGTACTTAACTCAACCATGAATCCTAACTCGGCAAATAAGGATTGAGGAAAGAATGAGCAAACGTATCAATAACTCTGGACTATATAGACTGATTTAAATGGGGGGAAAAAAAAGAAAGAAAAAAGAGAAGAAGATGAACTCCATAAAGGAAAAATACAAATTATTCACTTTATATTTTTATTGTGGTAAAATCCGTAGAGTTTCTCATCAAAATACCAAAAATTGTTTCTCGAAGCCATATGTATTATATCTTTCAACCTGGCATGCCACGAACAACAGAAAATCTTGTATCCGAAGGGAAAAAAAATGCAGCAAAGCCAAACAAATAACTTTACAACTGCCCAGCTCTTTACCAAATCTATACAGCACAGAACAAATGGCCACCATGGATAGACCCTAAGCGGGGAAACTTGCAAAACGATAAAAGTCGACTGAGAATTGGGTTGCTAGCTAGAATGCGTTCCAATTCTCAGAACCCCTTTTAGGAGTTTGATTATCAGATGAAACTTTAAACGGTCCACTAGAGCCAAATGGGTCAGCATCATCAAAAGAAGAGAAGGCGCGGCTATGCCCAAAGTCGTTTGTGCTGTTCATGGAATCAAATCTTGTGAGTCTCTCTCGTGGAGAAAATCCACCTTCATTCATGCTGAAGGAATCAAATCTTGAGAAATTATCAAAGTGATCCCCTGCTTCACTGTATCTCGGTGAGTTGCCAAACCTGGAGACTGGTGAGCCAGCCACAGAATCTTCAAAAAAGGGACTCTTCTTCTGGAAAATACTCCCAGTCGATGGGGATCCTGTTCTTATTGGCTTTACATTGAAATCATCAGTTCCGAAGATATCTCTGTGTTCAGAATCTGAATCCTGCTTGGTGAATAAAATTTAGGAGTGTAGTTAATACAAGTCATCTGCCAAGTGCCAGAGGCATCCAAGTGGCTTGATGCTATATCAACCAAATAAGCAGCAGAACACGAACACACACATATTTAAAAAGAAAAGAAATAAAGAAAAGGAAAAAAAGCAGCATGTGCATAGCTGTAACCGATATAGAGGATTTCAACGAGAGGTCGTTCCAGGTGTACAGGAGAACAATAGTCTTCATATATGGTACAACAATCACCTTTTTCGCTATCAAATGGCACATATTGAAAAGCTCAAAAAAAAGGTCCAAAAATAGGAATGCTCATGAATCAGTTTTAATGTCACATAAATGCCCAGTCGGTCCAACTTACAGCACCGGCACTTCAACTTCCCACAGCAATCTCAATGACTAATATTTTCTCAATATCTCATTGGATTATAGATCATAAACAAATCCTCCGCATGTAAATTTTCAATCTAATACCAAAACTTCCACATATTTATCATATACTACATGAATCACATAGACCTGGAAACCCAAACAAGCTAAAAAGCACTAAGGTGTACATTTTAAGTGCAATTACAATGTTCAGAAACTAATTTACCTAACCTACGAATCTGAAAGCAAAAGAATATGCCTAAATTTGAAACACTGCCCTGCTTGTCTCCCTCAAGTAGCATTAAAGTTTAATCTATAAGCTATTGCCACGTTGAGTGTCCTCAAACAATCGAAGACAGATGTTAGAAGTTCGATAATTGCACAAAAGAGGGAAAAGTGCTTCAGTGGAAAAGGAATCACCTTAGTGCCTGCAGGGTGAAATCCCCAGACTGAGTCTGTATCATCATGAGCGTCAAAAGCACCCCACATTGATTCATCAAAGCTTCTATTCCAAAAATAACAATTTAAAATCATCATAATTTAGGACCACAAACCAGCACCAAATTAAGACACACTACAAAGATAAGGATTGACAACTATACCTATGTGTTTCTGCATCTGCATCAGTACTCTTAGCAAAAACATCAGCAAATTCTTGAGATGGACTTTCAAAGGCCGTTCTTCCAGCTGAACTGCTTTGGGGGCTTCTTGTCAGTTCATCTTCACTGTGGGTATATGCAGATTCACCCTCAAGGACATGTTCACCAGTACCAAAGAAGTTTGGTGACTTGCCACCACCATTTGATAAGGAATCAGGGGTTAGACTACCATCCTGCAACTCATTCTCTTTCCGCACAGAGGACTTCGAATTTGGATCAGAGCTACTCTTCACGTCGACAGTGAGGTCATTTGCAAACCCTGAAAGTGGAAATGTCATATTGCATGCATAAAATCTTGGCTACATGCTCATGTAAAAGAGCCCATGAGATAAATGGCAATATGGAGAGAAAATGATAAGGGAGGACTAGGAAAGGAAGGAGGATGAGGAAAAGCAGGAAGGTTCAGTCTAGGGACTTACCTTCATCTTCAAATTTATCCCACTCTTCATCCCAAACAGCTGCACCCTCTTGGATTCCAGGTTGCCAGCCTTAAAATTGCGAATGGGAAAAGGTCACAAATAATAATAGATAAACAAGTTTATTTAGGACTGAAAAATGAGAGAGAGCTTCTTCAAGTATGAAAAAGTATTATAATAACTAACATATAAAATAATAAACAACTAAAATAAATAATTCTAGAAGTGAATTACATGGAAATGCATACTGCCATTATTTTACCATTTCTAATGAAAGTCATGCTCAGAAGAAGCTATCCGCCAGAGAAAAAGAATTCTACAACAGTACAACTATGATTAAGAATGCCATTTCCTAAGAATTAGACGCAGATACAGCCATGGAAATGTTGATATTCTTAATAATTAGGTGACAAGACAAAAGATTTCATTCAGATTTCAAGAGGATAAATGCAAGAAATTGTAAACCACAAAGGACATCTTTAAGTGGGGAGGAATTCTCCAAATGTAAAATTGAACATTAAGTGGCATGCATAACAACTCTAAACAAAGAGATGAGTATTCACAGACACATATCAACTGCAAATCAAGACCAATTAAACATGCATCTTGCAGTATAGGTTTCAGCCATAGAGACGCTACAGAAGAAAATGACAAAGGAAATGATCAGGTCAAAATGAAAAAAAGTAAAATTTTATAAGTGAAAATAAGTACCGATGGGAAGCTCAATCATTGCACTGGACTTAACCTCTAACCCATGTTTCTTGCAACGTTCAGTCAAAACCCTCAATAATTCATCGAGATCAGATTGTATGCGATCAGCTCGTACCTACACAGGTCACCGATGGATAAGTGCCGAATGCACTCGCAAGTGACTTAGTATAGCTAAATGGCAACAACATACCTGAAGAATGCCATCGGCACTTCCACCTTGTTCCATGTTAACTATTGCTTGGTGCAATTCAAACTTCCTCTCCTAAAAGGTAATCAAGCCAAATAATAATCATGGAGTGAGATTTCACAAAATAATTTGATCATCAAATCAACTGTTATTCAATTAACAGAAAAATGTCATTCTCATGTAGCTTTATGACAATTTTACGTTTTCTTTCTTGTAATCACACCTTCAAACGTATAAATATTAAACATGAGAAAATAAAATGAAAAAGAAAGAAAGAGACAGATATGAGTATTATTGGTAGAAAGAGAACTTTCATTTCTTCCAATCCCAACGTGCTAAAGAACAAGACATGCGAAAGAGTCTATGGAAGTAGTTAAAAATTCTTAATTAAGTTGATATGCTTAAATATACTAGATGCACAAATGAAGAGATAACCATGGATACATATGTTCAACTATACTAAAAACACAATCGAGTCAAGATTAAAATGAAAAGTCACAAACAGTGTCCTAGATTGAGAATGCGGCAGTGAGCGAGTCTCCGGGTTATCTCATTATCTAGAATCGGCTTCTGCAGAATCAGTTGGAAATTCAAAAGAAAAAAGAGCAAAAGACATATGCAGAAAGACAAGACTATTATTCAAAAAGAAAAAAGAAAGGTGACTTTAACACCCCACAAGGCTTAACTGGTAGGAACATCCCTCAGGTAAAACGTTGCTAAGACTGTAGAATCCTGACCTGAACATCACGTAATGTGGCCTCTTCTATGGTTAGTTTAGATGCCACTTCTGCAACTTGCTTGTACTTCTCTTCATATTTTTTACCCAGCATCTCTGCCTGTTATTGAATGTCGACATAAAGCCAATATGAGTCGGATCTTGATAAATGAATGCAATCCATCCTTATAATTCAAAGAATACCTCACGCTTATCTGCCAAGGCCCTTTCAGTGATCTCGTTTAGCCTATTATCACATCTTCTTTTATAAAGAACCTGACACACAACAGAGACAACAAGAAGATTAGAAAAAATATCAAGGAATAAACATGACATGACCTTAAGTTTTCAGAGTCCAGGAGATACACACCAGACAAATCTAACCTTATGTTATCAAACTAATAAGAACTTCAGATTCTTACAAATTAATACAAGGAAAAAGAATTACTCTCACAAATACGGAGAGCCCTTGGTTTTTATGTTCAATTCCCATGTGTGACTAGTAAGGAATGTTCTTACTCCACGCAAAACCTCTTAGATACTTTACATGAAATTCTGTTTACCCTACTCCGACACTATAGTCTATAGCATCACCAGCAACCCAACAACAACTACTTTTGAAGATGATTTATATTAGGCCAAGTGAGACACCATATCCTCAAGACGATTCAAAACTTCTTAAGAAAATCATTTGTTGTGCATCTAACTTTGACAAAGTCTGAGTAAAGATATAAAATAAAATAAAAGGATAAGAGGCAGGACATTAGGAGATAGAACTCACAAGCTCCTGCATTTTATTGCGGTAAAACTCAATCTTCTCTTTTGAATCCAAGATCACCTTTGCCGGTTCATCAACCTACAATAGAATTAGTCCCATTGAGATAGTACAAGGATATAGAAATATAGGAGATGCTTTACTTAAAGTGTTCCATCCTATTTTTTAATTTAAATTATATAAATTTTTTTTAAAAAAAAAAGGCCATGAGTGATAATTAATACAGGCCTCACATTGTTCCAAAAGTACAATTACACATTTGAAAATCATACAAGTGTCTCCCTAAAAATGCAATTAAAGTTAATTGAAGAAGAAAGAAAAAGAACCCAAAAAAAATTACAAATGAAATGATGATAAAAACAACTAATAGCAAGATGGTGACCGTTATGCAAAAGAATTATAAAATAAATCTGCTATATTTCTAGACAAGAAATGTCACATCTAATTTGGATATAGTCAAACTTGAAGCCCAGAAACCAAATTCCCAACAAAATTCACAGGCCAGCTATTACATTAATAGACCTTTCTCCTCACTATATTCAAAACTTTGACCAATTGAAGAGCAAAGCTACATTAACAATTCCAGAAACAAATAACTTGCCATAGTATAATGAATCTCTTAGCAAACATGCGAACACTATTTGCATTTTGCAAGCTAGAAACAAACATAAGTAACTAGTTCAGATACAAATTTTACTTCGTAAATAAATGACTAAAACAGGTTCAAGTTAAAGTTGAAGAATAAGTAAGAGCATAAGCTGGATGATGAGGCCGGCAGATATTTCCAAAATTATGCCTTGTAGTTTGTAGACACCCAAACAAGGAATGCTAAGAGAGTGAAAGACCAAAAAATTGAATCCAAATTCTTTAAAATGTGCCCAAAGTAAACACCAGCAGCCATGCTACACCACCACTCTTCGACAATCAAGTGAAAGTGGTGTTCTTGTGTTTTTTTCCCTTTTCTCATCCAAGCCATTCAGTGGTAAACACAAAATTTTCTATATATGTGCATAATTGGATGTTTAAAATATATGTTTAGTTACTTAAATTGCCTAATTGATGAGTATAACATGCATAAAGTGTAATTGATGGTATATTAAGGTTAATTAGACGTGTGTCACATGTTTTGAATGTGGATTGAGATAGAATTTAATTGTTACGGATAGGTTCACACTATGGCCAAAAATCATGTGTATGTATATGGTAGTCATGCATGAGTAATTGATGCATATATGAGGTAAACATTATGGTGATGACTAAATATGGGAGGATCATGATACGTGATATGATGTTGTTTTTTAATAGAAGTGTTACTTTTCTACCGGTACTATTTGGGTTAGTGTCACTAGACAATCGTTATACTACCGGACTTTCAACACGAAGACCTCTAATAGTTTAGAAGTGTTACTATTTTGGCTAAGTAAATTCTTAATTTAAATTGAATGTTTAGATAAGTTTTCTAAATAAAGGTTCAAGATAATCGGATTCTAAGCAATACGGATTAAGTATGTTGGGTAACAGTGATGTGCCACCTCTCATTCAGGTCTGGCGACCGGACCGGATAAGGGCTGTCACATTTGGTGGTGGTAAAGGTAAAATTTTCTATGTGATGGAACTTCTAAAGTTCTAATCCTCAAACAATATGTACAATATAACAATCCAAAAGAAAAAAAGTGTATGCCTTTTTCTCAAAGGAGGCTCCATCTTGTGGCACCGAGTTCTGCCCCCCACTCTCACCCTGGTTCAAAAAGGAATCCTCTAAAACTGGTTCTTGTTGCTTCTGCTGATTGGATACAGTTAAACCACCAGGCTGGATACCAGGAGCAGCTCCTGGAACTGGTGCCCTCAAACCACTGGCAGTACCCATTGGTCGGGGAACCATTCCAGAATGTTGTCCAAAACCTAATCACAATGAAAGAGTGGAAAAACAACAAATTCTCAAGTGCAAGGAAGAAAGAGAGTAGACGAAGAGTAAAGCAGAATTCCCTTAAAGGCCATACCAGGACTAGAACCCCATGATGAATTGCCATATGTAACTTTTGGTTGGCCCGTCATGGACAACAACATGTCATCAAACATAATGTTACTTGGAAGCGATGCTGGAAGAGGTCGACCTTCTCTATACCGCTCCATCAAATAGAGAGCAAAGCAGAATTCTCTGAAAGAAAGCATGCTATCGTTATCCTGATCAGATAAGTCCCAGACCTGCTTTAAAACCTCTGGAAATAGCAAATGAAGATTTATGAAGCATAAAAATCATTTAGGAAAACAATATCCCTGCAGGGATAATATACAGTAAATAAGGAGTAATACACAAAGTGCACCAAGACTATCATATATTAAATTACACACATGGGACTATTTTGGTGTTCCCACATCAATCGTATGCACTAAAACAAGAAGTAATGTGCAATGTAAACCAACCAATAGCTACCTACCATATAGATAATTAGAGTCTCAAAATATTCGTCATCATGAAAGAATATAACTTTCATAAATTTGATGTTCATCTATGAGTTTCAAAGGACAATGTAACTTCACTGTTTCTTATTACTAAGCTGAGTCCCCCCATACAGAAAGAGATAGAAAGCATTCAGCACTAAGTTATGTAAAGTGGAATGCTATTACCTCTTGGTAGCCTCCAGCTCAAGAATAAATTCCGCGCCTGCTCACCAGTGATTCTTCCATCTCTGTCGGTATCTACTTCCATAAAAACTTTAGTATACTTCTGAATATCTGATGGTTTCATTTTTGGCCACTGAAGCTGTGAATTATCAGATGAAGTTCCAACTCCAACTGCAGTGCTGGGGGATGCAAGCGAGGAAGAACTTGAAGCTGAAACTTGTTGTCCTGAAGTTGGAAGTGACTGAGCTCGCTGAAGCTGACCACCTAGAGGCTGCATGGCAAAAGCACTTTGCAGTGAATCAAGTGAGTTGGACTTAACTGGAAGACCCCCACCTGAAGCTGGAACAGCTGTTGCTGAGGATGGTGGACCACTAAAGGAGTAACTCGTTGCCGAAGCTTCTTGTTTTTTGACAGAAGGGGTCACAGAGAAAACATCACTTCCAAAAGATGAGCCAGCTGCAAATCCATTTCCAGAAACAACTAATGCTTTAGAATCAACGGTACTTGGTTGAGACAACGGAGAAGCTTGACTTTGTGGCTGCATGGTAGCATTAGATGCAGGTAGAGCAGCAGTCAAAGCTGCAGTACTCTTTCCACCAAGCCAATCATTTGAAATGTTTGAGCTTGGAATGCTAGGACTAGCAGTAGACCCAGCATTGGATTGAAGGGGACGGAAAGCAGTAATAGTAGGCATAGCCTGAGACTGACTCACCATATTACCCCCCCTAGAGAAGTCTGGACCCATAATGCCTTGAGGAGGATGGGGAGAAGTTCCAGGAGGGATGACCTGAGGTGGTCTCATTGTTTGTTGAGAAGGAAAGTAATTCTGGTTCATACTAACGTTGGGAACTCCTGGACCTCTAAAGCCAAGATTTTGGGATCCTGTCGGAGCAACTGCACCCAGCTTTGGGGCAGATGCAGCAGCCATTGCATTTATTTGTTGCACAGGAGAGGCTGGAATATTTATTTTTGGTGGTGGAATTTTAGCTGCAGCAGGACCATATAATGCTGCCTTAACAATGTCAGGCGTCAACTCTCTTTTACTCTGTGCAACTGTTACGAGTCTGAGAGCATTATAGAACTCCGGGCGACCAAGAAAGCCAGTGCAACTCTGATCAGCATGCATCCATACCTGTAATCAATTAAAGAAAAGAAAGGGGTAGGAAACTGATGATCATGTACCAATTTGAAGCACTGCACTTGCTTACTTCTTCTTCTAAAAAAAAAAAAAAAAAAGAGATGGGTGATAAAAAAAATGCAGTACCACAAGTAATGGCAAACCTTAATATCCTTCTTTTTTTCCCCCAAAAAAAAAAAAATTGCTAAACTCTACAAATGCTAAACTGTACCATTGCACAGCCAAAACCCCATTCTACAAATGCTAAACTCTCCATCTACTAAAATAATAAAAGAAAAAAATTAAGACTACCATCCACCTATCAGCACTTCTTATGTTGCATGAACAGGGAATCTTTATTCGAGAAAATGGGCTAGTAAAGGTAGCTGGAACATGACAAATGAATAACTCAAGCATCATGTTAGAAGAAAAAACATATCTGGAATACTAGAAATAAGTTTAACTTAACACCTATACCCTTAATTTTTCATATCCTTCAAGTTCACCAAATGAAATTCACATTCAAGAACAAGCAGTCACTAATGACTTAAATTGTAGGGTTCACTTATGTGAAAACAAATTTAGTCATCCGACAACAATTAAGATTTTCAGAAATGTAGCTTTGAACTGATTGAGATCAAAATAAGAATGAACGAGCAATAATTCAAAATCAAATACATGAGAGAAGTGGAGATAACGAGGGGGGAAAAAAAAGGCAACCTGAGCAAGGACTTGTTGGGGCAAACCGGATCCTTGAAAGAAAGCGACAGCTTCAGCTCCACTGATCCTACCATCCCCATCTAAATCTGCTCGCTTAAAGTAAACTTCGAACTGATCCATGTTGGGAGGCTGAGCTTGGCCCGCCATCTCCAAGCAAAATCGCTACAAGCTGATTCGTGGGATTAGATCTCACCCGTAAACAAACATAGACGTGAGTTAAATTAGAAAAATCAAACTAAAGGAGAAGATTAGACCTCAAGAATGTTGATAGAACAACAGAGAGGCAAAGATAGGTTGATGGAACCTAAATCCTGTGGAAAGGAGGAAATTATAAGAGAACGATGGTTGGATCGAGGGAAGAAGCCGGTAAAATTAAAAGCGTTAAAAAGATTGGGAATGGAAATTTGGAACTTAATAAATGATCAATCATTTCTTGCAAAATCGCATCGAATGTGCCTGCAGTCTGTCCCTCCAGTCCAAAGGTAAGACGGGATAGCCTTTTTTTACTATTTAATAACCTCACGATCCTTGCTATGTTGTAAATTCGGGATTAGTAATTATAATTATTATTAGGAATTTTTTTTTTTCAAATTTTAAGTATCGATTAGATATATTACATCATAATATTTATTATTAAATTTATATTTTTTAAAAAATATAAACATGTATCAATCGAATATTTTTAAATTTTTATTATTATTATTATTAAATTAAAATTTAAAAATTATTCAAATCATCTAATTTTTTTATAAAAACAATAAAACTAATATTTTTCTCAATTTTTTTATACCTTGCCTTGAGCATTTAACTTGATGTATCTTACAGCACCTTAGAGTGGGTTTATATAGTATGATATAATAGATAATCTGTTTGGGAAATACCTCTAAGAATATGATTGTGGTAATTTAATGATTTGTGGACCATGGATTTTAAAATTTTTTCAACCATGCAATCTATAATTTTTCGTTATTTGCATTATATTTCTAAAATACTTTTAATTTTATTTTAAATTTTTTCATACCTTTTATTAACCCTTATTCTTTGTCAAATTAAAATTTTCTTATCATTTTGTTATTTTCGAAAACATGTCATGCCATTAAATTAGATACTAACACATTATTTAATCATATTATATCATTTTATTTTTCTAAATTTAACCATGAAAATAATAATTATATTGTTATATCATATTTTACTGTATCATGTATTAATAAATCATGTTGCACTTCATTCAACTAAGATATGCAACCCATGAGATGACAAAAAGAGAAAAAAAGAAAAAGTAAAAAAACTTTCTTATCAATAATGGAGGCACAAAATATATTTCTTGACATATTTGTTCAGAACTTTATTTAAAAAATAACCATTTCAATTTAAATAATCATTTCAATTTAACTTAATAGATGCAGTTGAATTAAATCAATTGAATTTTTTTAAGAATCAAATTGAATAAATAGAATTATATATATTAAAATAACTTAAATAATCAAAACAATATTATTTTAAAAAGTTGAACAAATCATTTTCTTCAATTTTTGCCTTTTAAAAAATAAATCAATCCAAGCTAAATAAACCACACTTTTCAAATATAGATAAAAAAATAACTCGTAATTTTGTTCAACTTTCAATTTTATACACTCCTAATTTCACCAAAAAATTGTAAACGAGAACTTCTTAATAGTTAAGATTCATGGTGTGATTAACTTAACATTATAAGGAATCACAAACGGTTCAAGTAATCAGAAGTCCTATTACTTTGTCAATCGACCAGAATTCAATTACCACCTGCCACTCAATAATATAATTATTAAAAAAAAAAAAAAAAAAAACTTAACCTTATAGAAATAAAGGAAGTAGATCAGAATTCTAATAGGTAAAATAAGAAAGAAAATTACTTGCATGTTGTAGCCAGGGTATATGATTTTACTTGAACAAGTTTTTTTTCTTCTTCAAAATGACCATCTGGCATTGGATTGCTATAATAACGAAATGCACAAAAAGCTTCCTAACCCACCTTCATAGTGCAGGCCGCTCCATTTGGTTTCATCTTAATAAAAGGTAAACAATTATCTACTCGGAAAAAAGAAAAAAAAAATTAAACTGTAAATCCATGGCAAGCCAAGCTGCTCCCTCACTGCTCGCAAAAAGAAAGACCGACAAAAGCATACGCACAAAAGATGGGCATGCTGCTGAAAGTAAACATGTCCTTCGTAAAAGTCAGTCCTAACAAACAGATGATGACGCCAACGTAGAACCAAAAACAAATACACACACACACAAAAATATTGCCGTCATTCCTTTCCCATCCTCGATTCCTTGGTCAATGGCCATCTAAGCATGAAATTTCATCGCAGCGAAGACAATGGTGGAGGGATACTCAACCAAATCCAACGCATTGCCATTACTGTCTGACGTACAGAAGACCTGAATAGATGGGAGCCAATATTTTATTTTGGTAGTCCTACTTTCTGCAATCAGTCAGATTTAACGGCTATGTCATAATATGGTTCAATATGCCTGCAATGCTCTTTCAAAAATTGTTGACAAAAACTAGTATAGGCATGTAGCAATAGTTTTACCTCGAAAACAAATGTGAATTCTTCTCTACCATGGAGAAAGAACCAAGCTCAAGTAACAAGTAACTGGAATCGCATGATATTCAGGACTGGTTGCAGAATCTTGCCAATTGCAATCAAGCTGGAAAAGCATGCCTACTACAATAGAAGACAATTATAAAGTAAATAAAAGCAAGATATTGTAGGAAAAAAACCAAAACAAAAATAAGGTAAAAAGCATCTGTTGATGTGTAGGCAACCAAATAATCATAGTCCAAAAGGAAAGAAGAAGAAAATAACAGAAAATGCGGAAATAATGTGTAGGTAACCAAGTTGAAATTAGAAATATTCAAAGTTCAATAACCACCACGGTTTTTCCTATTCTTACACAAGGAGGAAAAAAAATGATAAGACTGCTTACTGATGAATGTAACATCCTTACCAAGCAGGTTCAGAAAACCTCAGTTGTACAAGAAAGCAGAGAGGGATGGCCCAAGCACCACTCTTTCAAACAAGAACACGGTAAGTGTCAAGATCCTCAAGCTGTTCGTCAATATAAACACGCATATGTGTAGTTTCGTGCCAATTTTGGTTCCTGGTTCACAAAACTTACATGTAATATTAATTTTCAAGTACAAAACATGAGCTTGTACTTCAACAAACATAAATTTTACACAAAAAGGGAAAAAAAAAAAAAGAGAGAGAGAGAGACCTTTAGCATAGTATACAAAAATATCATCAAAGGGAGAAAAACAACCGAATCAATTTTAAAGTACAACTTAATGGTAAGTAAATTGGATAAGAATTTTGCATCACATGCCACAGCAAGTGAGAATAAGAAAAGAACATAACATAATACCTATCATCATCCTGAAGCAAACCAAGTAAGTACCTACTATAAAGGAAGGCACACACCCAAAAACAAAAAGAAGGGAGCTACGTATGAGTTAAACTTGTTGACGGAAGTCTTCTTTCCACTTCACCTAGCAGCACGGCGCTTGAACTGCTCTCCCACAACCCCATTTTCATGGTTCAGGCTGCTCCCATTTCATTCGCCACTACTTTGCTGTAAAGGAACAAGAAGCAAGCACTTGCTAGAAACAAGCAGTTCAGAAGTGCCAGCCATTAGCACGCCAATATCTCCTAGCATTTTCATTGCGACGAGCATCTTTGATCTTCAAAAAGAGCTTGTAAGCTCTCTCCACGTTTCTTGAAGCAAGTAGTTTGTTGTTTAGTTTGCTACATATGAGTTTACTTGGACATAAACCCTTGCGCAGAGATTCTTCCACCACAAGTACAGCATTTTCAAGTTGCCCATTGTTGCAAAGTCCATTAATAACAAATTCATAAACTTCCATGTCAGGTGAATAACCACTTTCTTGCATCTCATTCCATATATTAAGAAGCATCCCACATTTACCAAATCTAGAAAGCCGCATTAGCAATAACTTGTAGGCAGTAAGTGATATTTTGCATCCAGCCTTTATTGCTTTCTTGTAGATCACCATTGCAGCATGGGGTGGACCAAAGCTGCACAGAGGTTCAATAAAAGAAGTTATAGTCCCTGTTGTTGGTACAATTCCTTTACCTAACATCTCATCCAACATTTCTAGTGCATCGGCCACTTTCCGGGCTCTGATAAAAGCAGAAATCAGTTTGGTATAAGTATCAATATTTGGATTGCAGTTATCAATTAGCATGCACTTGTAATATTTCAGACATTCAGCAAGATCTCCAATCGAAATAAAATTTGATATCATTGCATTGTAAACATCAGCATCTAAAACAGAATCTTTCTCCTTCAAATTTTCAAAAATCTTAACAGCATCCTTAATTCTACCATCTCTTCCTAACCCCTCAAGAAGGGAAGTAAAAGTTGAACTATCAGGGGTAAAACCATCTTCCACCATTTCCTCCAAAATCCTCTCCATTTCTTTAACCCTACCAAATTTTGACCACCCTTCAATAATAACATTATATGTTGTGCTATCAAATGGTATATTCCCCCTCACAGAATTGAAGTACGAATTAGCAGCGCCTACATGTGACCTCTTGCATAGACTCTGCAGAAGCACATTCAGAGACTTGGTATCACATCCCAATCCGAACTCCTCCAAGTTCTTAAACATTTGAATTGCTTTATACACTCTTCTAGCCCTAAGTAAGCTGTCCATGACAATCGATAAGGTCTCTAAATTAACATCTATACCTTCTGTCCTCAAGTCACCCAAAATATTCAGCATGAAATCAATAAATTTCCTTCTTCCTAGGGCCCTAATAATTACATTGTAGCTACTTATATCCTTGGGAATCATTGGTTGTTTGATCGCCCAATTAAAGAAGATAACCATAGCTTCACCCCCTAAGTTTCCTCTATTCAGTACTTTAGCAACGATTTCCAGACTCAAATCTACTCCAGTATTCACTAATGCACTTTCAATTGCTGATTTTCCCTTCAATTTTTGAAGAAATACTCCCCTCAACTTGTCTTCGGGCGATAAAAATCGATTAGCGACAACTCCACTTTCTTGTATCTTATTTGATCGATTAAATTCACATGGGTGGGCAACTGAAGCCTTAGGAGAGATTGGTAACAGTTCAGAGAGCTCATTGAGAACGTATCGTTCGTTGATACAAGATTGGGTGTTGAGCTTTTCAACTGATGGTTGGCCGTCAAAAGCGTTTAGTTGAGAATCTAAGGTTGAAAATTGAAAGAGTGAAATTGAAGAGCAAATGTATGGTGAAAGGTACCTGGCGTTGTTCAGGCGCGCGAACAAACTTAGAAGGTGTTGCGAATGAAAAGCCATCGAAGGACTCAGACGAGGCATCGTGCTTTAACTAGCTGACTACTGATGCCAAAAGTTCAGTGTGAGAGAAAATAATGAACGTAGCGTTTTATGTAAAGTACTGTATTGTGTGGTATTGTTATAGACAATGTTTATTTCATTGTATTGTGTGGTATTGTTATATACAATGTTTATTTCATTGTACTGTGTGGTATTGTTATATACAATGTTTATTTCATTGTAGAATAAAATGCCTGCGTTTATGATGTACAGTAAAGTTTTTCATCGCTCTCTTTCTAAACATTTGGGCTCCGTTTGGATGATTATTTTTTGCCATTTTATAATATATTATTTTTTAAGATATTATATAATTTTATAATTTATTATATTAAATAATATTTGAAATGATTAAATGATTTATTATACTTTCATAATTATTTTTTATTTGCATCGATTATGTTATATTATACTGAATAATAGATAAATTACATTATTACTAATATTCAGTGTTATATTCATTTTATTAATAATCACTCATTTTATATATTTAAAAAATATTTTAATTTTTTATAATTAAAAAGATTATATCAAAAATTAATATTTATTATAAATCAATACACATTTTATTCTAAAGTATGTAAAATAATAAAAAAATAAATAACAAAATGAATATTAAATAAATAAAATAAACATGTTAAAATATAAAATAGGTCCATATAATATAAATTAGGTCAATATTACAAACCATATTTAAATTAAAAATGAGTATTATAAAAAATAATAAAGATTGAAAATAAAATTATTGTACAATGAAAAATCATTAAATTATTAATCTAAAATTTGACTTTAGTAAATCATGGAATAAAATAATAAAGTAGAATATCATCACTTTAATAACAAAAATAAACATGATTCTTTGAAATACCATACAATAAGAAATGATCATAAATCATCAAACAAACAGAGTAGGTTGTAAAAAGATGGGAAACCGTCACCCTAAACTTT
>CANXYI011685653.1:0-10472 GCA_948208565.1 Hura crepitans
ATGTTTTCTTAAGTATGGGTATAATAAATAGATATTTATAAAACTTAAAAACATGAACTTCATGCTGTGAAATATTGATGTTTAATGCATGATAATATGTTTTGGGAATTTTCTACATTTTTGTTATATTGAATTACATAAAAATAGCTTGTTAAATGCTTGTATAGCAAGTAAATTAAATATTTGTGATATGTTACTTTCATGTATGATGACTAATGGAATGATTGTATAAGTTACTTTGATTACACCACTAAGATATTACTTAGTGCATCATGTGTTTTTGCAATGCATAGGTAGAAGAACCAGATTAAAGTCAAAGCCTTAATATCTACTATAGACCAAGAAAAGAACACTTGTTGTATTTTGTTGTTATGTACATTTAATTATGTGTCAAAATTGTATAGAGATAGTCATGTGCAGCATATGGGAGATTAGCTTAATCCAGGTTGTAAATTGATTTGTAATCTTTAAACTAGTTTAAATTTCTTTTTAATGCTTTTATGATATCTCTTCTTATTGCATGAAATGTGTTTTGAGTTGTTGGATTATTTGAAGTGATTAGAGGATTATAGAAGTTGATGAATGAGATTTATTAAATATAGAAGTGTTTTTACTTATGTAGATTTACTATTAATTTTTGGATAGTGACCTGGTATAGCTATTATGCTATCAGATTTTCAACATGAGGATTCCAGAAATAGTTTTAAAATGTAAAAGGAAATTTTTATTTTAAAAAGATTTTTAAGGTTAATTAGACAATCAAATGTCTTCAAAATGGTTTTAATTTGTTTAGGTTTTAATGACAAGAAAATTTTATGTTTAGATAAAGCTTTGTGTGTCGCATTTTATTCGGGTTTGGTGATCGGATCGAATAAGAGGAGTCATATTTGCTGGTATTAGAGCTCTAATTTAAGCATTCCTTAATAATTAAGGCTTACAAATGAGTGTCTTGGGTCTTAAAAACATGCATCACATAATAGTATGATATCAAGGCTTATAATCTATTCTTTATCCTATAAATTAAAGATGAGTTCAAATTTGTCACATAATAAAGAAGAAGTTGAGTTATACTCTAACAATAGTTGGATAAGGGCCTACTAGGGTTGAGTCTTTTACAAAGAGTGATGTTAGGCAAGCATCTTTGGTAGCACAAGTATTGTAACACTTGTAAGTCAAGGCTCTGTAAATAGTACCACTGAGGCTAAAAAGTGTTTCTAGAGTGTCAGGTCAACTTCATAAGGCTTGAGGCAAAGGTACTGGTCATGAAATTTGTGGGGCCATAAAATGTTTAAAAAAGCTTAATTTAAAGATTTAGCAAAACTAATAAATTATTTTAGGTTATAATCTAATGGGCTGTAGGCTCAGATGGAGTCGGGCTGGGAATAACCTAGGATATCCTCAGATAGACCTATAAATGCCATAACCTAAAGGTTAAAAATTCCCTTGAGCCATTGGTGAAAGAATTTTTGAATTTTGACATCATTTGCAAATTTTCTTAATTTTAGGGTTTTACATGTTAATCGAGACATATGGTTAGCTATCTTAACTACGGAATTTGGCCATTAAATTTTATAAGCATCTAAATGGGACTAATCAAGGATTTTTGAAATAAACATGATAAATTTTTAGAGGTCTGAGTGATTTTTAAAAATTCCTCAAAGTTTTTACAAAATTGAGTTATTCCGAGATGCTCGAGTGGCATGTGACCCCATCTGTGCCACTTTTGCGGCTATATAAACATATTTGTGACACCTAATTGGCAACATGGCTAATGCCACTCGCCACTCCACTTTCTTTTCTTCTTTTTCTCTTTGTCTTGCAAGCTTTTCCTTTGCCTATTGCCACTAAAAATCCTTTAATTGTGTTGTGAATGGACTTGTGAAGGTTTCAGAGGTTGTAAGAGTCCTCAAATTGTAAGAAAAATCAAGAGAGCTAAGGTGTACATTTAAAGGTTGCCAAGAATCAACTTTTTATGTGTAAGTAATTCAACCCTTTTTAATTTATTACCTAGAGGATTTGGTGATTTGAAGAATGCCTATATGCTTGGAATTTAATTTGGAGATGTGTATGATTTTTCAAGGAATTTTAAAGTGAGTGTAGCGTGAATGGAGGCTAAGGCAAAGTGAAGGGTGTTTTGGTTTCTTTTAATCTTAAAGTGAAAAAATCATCTGCCTTAGTAATTAGTTAAGTTAATTTAAGGCATTCAAAGCATGGTTAATGAAATTCATATGTGATAGGCTTAAAATTCTTGCATGGAAATGGTGGAAAGTGTGTGTGAATTGATGGATTAGGCATGTAATTAGGTTTATTATATATAGAATGAATGGTTGGAATGGTAATTTGGTGAAAAGAATGTATGGAAAGGTGAGTTCGCCATTTGGTTAAGAGGTGTGCATGTGGTGTGTGATGTGTTTATGGCTTGCTAGGGTAGTTTTGGCATGACATTTAAGGTATTAGACATGAATTATGCTTGAACTATATGTAAGTGTAACGAGAATGGTGAATGTGGATGTGAGGCTTCATTAAGCCGAGAGGTGCCATGGTGTGTAGTCTAGTTGTATGGCTTGTGTGCTTGGCATATTGTGTGGGGATTTGCTTGTTAGTGATGGCATTATAGGTGTAGATAAAGTAATTGGCAAATAAAGCTTGTGTGTATGCCCTTAGTGTGGCCAAGGCATGATCAAGGTGTGAATTAGCCTAGTTTGCATGGAAATGGCATTATGTGTATGTAGGCATGCTTGTGTGATGTTAAAATGTGCATATGTGTGCTTGAATGTGATTAAAAGCATGCGTATTGCAATTTAGGGCTATTGGCTGAGACTTATACGCGGCTAAATGGCATGAAAATGAGGTATGGCATAACTAGCATATGTGTGTGAAATGGCATAACATATTTGGCATGGATTTCATAATGTTTATATGGCATGACTTAAGTAAATTTGCATGAGTAATAAGGCATTAAATGAATGAATATTAGGATATCTTTTTAAGGGTAGAAAATTGTTAAAAATAGGACTTGAAATTGGCTTTTAATGGCATGAAAAATTGACTTGTAAATGGACTAGTTTTGGCATGAAATTAGTACCTTAAATTTGTCTAACTTGTAATGTTTGTGTAACTTGGTTTGGAAGCCACTATTATAGCAATGTGAGACATACTTTTGAGCTTGGCTTTAGGCCTATGGAAATACATAGAAATGAGTGCAATTGGCACTAAAAAGGAACTTGAAATGTACTTAAAATGGCCACCGCAAAGTAGAAAAATGACCTATAATTGTCCTGTAAAAAAATAATTTTGGGACTGTATTTAAAATAACTGCTTATCATGTGAGTAATTAGTCAAAATAATAGACTAGACTAGATTTAATATGCCTGTAATTTTGCCTACAGAGATGAGTTAAAATGTTGTAAAAATATGATCGATAATTGTCTGATAGCGCTAAAAATAACCTATAATTGTCCAGGTCAAAAATTACTGTATGATAAAAATTATAAATGTCTATTTTTCTACTTAGAATATTATAAAAAGATGATTAGTAAAGAAATAGACTTAAAATGAAGTCAGATGGTCCATTAGTTAGACACCCACTAGATGGGTTGATTAGTGAACTTAGGGATTAGCATCTGCTAGACTATCTATTTATCAGACTAGGCTGATGCAGCAGTCAAGGTTCATAATTAAGCCACTGCACTAGTCTGTGGTGCATACCTCTATATTGCTAGCACTTTTGATAGCGGTGAAGGCCCCTAGAGGGGTTACTACACTAGTCTGTTAGGTAGACCTGGATGAATAATTTCATATCATAAGTTGCCATTGGGAGGTCTACAGACTAATTCCTATGCACAGTTGTTCATTATTTTTGCCCTTTAAAAGGTTCTTATGAACTGATCCCTATGGCTGTATTTGGTCGGTGCAGTAGTCGAGGTTTAAAATGTGGGCCACTGCATATTTTTCTGTTCCCTATTGGATAGATTTTTGTAAGTGTCATTTACCTAGTTGGGCCTATGAAATTGACTTAAAGTAAGGCAAAATGCAAATCTAGAATAATCGATGATAATGCATGATGATAAATTTAATAAATAAGCACAGTGGCATTTTGGTAATTTTGAAGTAAATATGGAATATCACTCACACACTATACTTAGACCTTTGTTTTTTGCTTGCTTGTATGTGTTAATGCATGTGGCATAGTTTAAATTCTCCATTGAGTTTTATACTCAGCATACTTGTGTTATGGTGCGCAGGTAGCAAGGATAAGCAAGCCAGCCTTGATGATCATGTAGTATAGCAATACAAGTTCTAAAGGGTAATGGAGTTATTTTTTTAGAAGTGGAACTCATGTAAATTCTATAGGTATGGCTTAGCATGCTTAGAAGGTACTATGTCTTTCTATAAACCATTATGGGTCTAAGGACTTATGTCTGTCCGATTCTAATATATGCATGATGTGTGCTGATGTTGAGTGGGGGACTAGAAGCATCGAGATGGGGGTTGAATGTATTGTTTGGCTATAGAAATGCTTTTAACAAGTGGAAAAAATTTTGGTATGTCACCCGAGTAGCCATTGTGCTGCCTAATTTTTTGTAACTTGTAAAGTGTCTATAGATAGTTTTTCTAAGTATATTAGTCCTTATATGAACATGTTTAGGGATTGGATTGGACATCATAGAAATACCTAATAGAGTTTTAGAATAGTTTATAAAGTGTTAAGGAGTTTACCTTTAGAAGAGTTCTAGGGTGGGTGACCTAGCAGGATGTGCAACATTTGTTGGGTTTCTTTAAGAATCCGATAGGGGTGTCACATTTGGTAGTATTAGAACTTAGGTTTAATGTTCATAGGTAGTTTATAAGAGTGCCAAAGTCTAGGATTAGTTATGCTGCTATGCTACATTATATAGAGTCTAATAAGTTTTGTGATTTTTGTTGTAATTTAAGATGGTTGACAGGTCATCAGAGGAAAGAGTAGAGGAAGTGGCCAGTTATGGTCCGACTATAATACAGAGAGCAGATAATGCAGTTACTCTTGAGCTTAGTGATATTGCACAAAGGCCATAACCTCAGGCATAGCCACAAGTAAAAACATATCTAGCTTTGTTGCAATCATAGAAAATCCCTTTACAAACCTTCTATAGTACCTAGCTAAACCCAAAAAACTCCATATCTTTATCACATTCCTAAAAGGTTCCTATTCTAACACTACTCTAACCTTTCTAAGGTCTACTCTAATACCTTATGCTGACACTACATGTCCCAAAAAAGCTACCTCATTCAACCAAAATTAACATTTACTTAACTTGGCATACAATTGCTTCTCCCTCAAAGTCTATAGCACAACCTTCAGATGTTATTCATGTTCTTCTTTGGTTCTAGAATACACTAAGATATATCAATGAATACAACCACAAACTGATCTAGGTAGGGTTGAAATATTTTGTTCATTAAATCCATAAAGGCTGCTAGGGCATTAGTGAGCCCGAATGGCATCACTAAGAACTCATAATGCCCATATCGAGTCCTAAAAGTAGTTTTAGGAATATCAACTTCCTTTATTTTAAATTGGTGAAACCTAGATCTTAAATCAATCTTCAAAAACACACCTGCACGTCTCAACTAGTTAAAAAGATTATCTATTATGGGTAAGGGATACTTATTCTTCACTGTCACTTTATTAACCTGTTTATGATCAATACACAATCGAAGGGACCTATCTTTCTTCTTCACAAATAGAACAGGGACTCCCCAAGGTGAAATATTAGGTCTAATGAACAATCTATCTAACAGATCTTGCAATTGCACCTTCAGTTCTTTCAACTCCACATGTGCCATTTTATAAGGGGTAATAGACATAGGAGTTATACCAAGATACACCTTAATCTCAAAATCAAGCTCCCTTTATAGAGGTAACCCTAGCAACTCATCTAGAAACATTAGGAAACTTAAAAACTACAGGGATTTGTTCAAGCATTGGTGTGGAGGTACTACTATCAAGGACATGTGATAGGTAAGTTTCACACCTTTTACAAATGAGTTTCCTTGTTATAACAACTGAGATAAGATTATCTGGAAGGTGTCTCTCACCTACAACTGTCACTATCTATCCCTCGGTAGTTTGAATGGTTAGCTTCTTATGTTTACAAATCCGCTACAACTTAATGTTTAAACAACCAATCCATTTCTAAAACATATTAAACACATGGAAAGGTAACTCAATCAAATCTATAGGAAATAGACATTTCTAGATTAGTAAAGGACACTACTTATATACCTTATTCACAATCACACTCTGTCCTATAGGAATACTAACTTGTATGTCTATGTTTATATGCTCATATTTCAATCCTCTATCATGTGCTTGTGTGGTGCATACATAAGAATGTGTAAATCTTAAGTCTATCAATGCCAAAACTGGAACATTAAATAAGTAAAATGTACTAGTACTGACATCTGGGGCTACTGCCTCTTCTCTAGCCCTGATGGCATATTGCCTTGCTAGTGTATAGGCTTCTAATCCTATTCCCTAATTAGCATTGGGCTGATTCCCTCTACCTTACCATTATCCTTTACTTTGAGATGCTACTACAGATGCTTGAGTATAAGCACCCTTAGGCTATCTCTAAGGATACCCTCTCTAATCTTGATCTCTTGAACCACAAGTAAAACATTCTTCCTTTTTGCATAACTAACACTGCCCCTAGTGTCTCTTATTACAAGTGTTGCAAGTCGAGGGTCCATTCCTATTACTTGCTATTCCAAGAGCATTAGTAACTCAAGGCGGTAGTTGAGATCTAACTATGGAAGCCTACCTAGATCTCTGAGATTTTGTCTACTTTTATGCCTAGTGCATTCATTGAGACTGAGATATTGCTTTTCTTCTTCTCTTACTACCACCAGAAGCTTTATTAGACTGCTTAGCAATAAACTATCTCTTTCTCAAAAAAAAGTCTCTCTTCTCTTGTACCATATCCTCTATATCATATGTAGATGCCACTAGTACAGCAAAATATATCACCCTCAGGTTAGCTATTTGTATCCTTAATTTTACATTCAAGCCTTTCAAAAATCTTTTACATTTCTCCTCTTTATCATGAATAAACTCCTCTGTATATCTAATCAGTCTGGTAAAGTCCTCATAATCTAACATTGTCCTCTTACCCTATCTCAGATCTAGGAATTCCTACCTTTTCTTATCCTTGTAAGAATCTAGAATATACCTCTTTTTGAACTTTGACAAGAAGAATTCCCAAGTGAGATCTATCACTACCTTCCTCTTTTTAATAGTATCCCACTAATGGAATGCTTCTTCCCATAGGAGGGAAGTTGTACACTTCAAGCTATCTTTCTCTAAACACTCTAGTTATTCTAGAATTTTAAAGGTTCTCTCTAACCAATTCTCCACTCATGCCACATCATCCTACTTTGTTCTTAGAAAATCCATAGCTCCTATCTTTTTAATCCTTTCTAATGGTGTCTTCTATAGAAGAGCAAGTGATGGTAGAGGTATTGAAGCTGGTGGATGAGGTAGAGCAGTAGTTGAAGAAGTATGTCTTTGTAAATCCACTATCTACAATAATAGCATCGAGGATTCTCATGTCTATGGTTGTGCTTATGGCTATAGCCGTTGTGCATCATTACTGGGTTTTGGTATGCCTGCATTGCTAGCTCTCCCTTTTATAGTTGTTGGGCATAACTAGCCACTTCCTCTCCCCCGTCTTCAGGTACCTGATCACTCATCTTACTTGACTACAAAAGGAAATAGAACCTATCAGCCTTATAATAGTATAGTAGTTTAGAGAAAACAACCTTAAATATTAGCACTCATGTTAGACATCTAGGAACATATAACCTATGCTCTAATACCACTCAATGTGACACCCCCTACTGAACTCCTAAAGAAATCCAATAGGTGATGCACTTCACTCTAGGTCACCTACCCTAGAATTGCTCTAAGGTGAACTCCTTAACATTTATGGACTACTCTAGAATCAAGTATTGCTTAGAACCTCATTCTAATAATTAAACATGTTCACATATAGTTTGACAGACTTAGAAAACCTATTTATAGACACTTTACTTGCTATAGAAAATTGGGCAGCATACTGGCTACTCGGGTGACATACCAAAATTCTTTTCACCTGTTAAAAGCAATTATATAAACAATAATTCCATTCAACCTCCATTTTCACCCTTTTGGTCCCCCAATCAATATTAACACATATCAATCACACATAAAAAACACACACATAGGGCCTTAGGCCCATAGTTATCAAAACATCAAGCAAGCTAAATAGACAAAGCTCTTGATTATATACATTACGTCCGTTCTTTATATATACAGACATAACAACTTTTGAGCATGCTAACCCATAACCTATAGTGAGTTACATGAGTGCTAGCTAAACAAAATCAAAAGAAAATACTTTATGTACCCTTCAAGAACTGTGCTACTACACTGCACGATCTCCGTGGTTGGACTACTTATCTTTGCAACCTGTGCACCAAAACACTAATATGTTGAGTATAAAACTTAGTGGTGAATTTAAAGTATCCAAAACATGTTACATACATTGGTACTCATGCAGTGATAATATGACAGTTATAATACAGTGTGTGGGTGATATAATATATGATTCATACCATTCAGGTGATATGCTATTTTTATACAATAATTACCAAAATGCCACTGTAATAAGTTTAATTAAAATATTCATGCAATAACCTACTCTTATTTAAAGTATGGATATTAACTACATTTAATTTAATAAGCTCGACTAGATAGACTACACCTAAGATATTAGACCAAGAGAGAATTGAAAGTTGTGCAGTGGCCTATATTTTAAACCCCATCGCTGCACCAACTTGGTCTAATAGCAGGGATCAGCTCACTTTAACCTTCCAATATTAGACAAGAGATAGTAGGGATTAGTCTATAGACCTTTCAATATCTTAAACAACTCAACCACTAATCATAATATGGATAGCAGGGATCAATCTGTAGGCCTCTCAATATCAAGAAAATCACAGTAACCTTCAGTGGATAGTAGGGATTAGTTATTAGATCTCCCAATATCCAGATAATCATCAACATCACACACTTCTAAAGGATAGCAGGGATCAGTCTGTAGAGCTCCTAATATCAAAAAAATCACAAAAATCATCTAGTAGCTACTAATCCCTAAGTTGGCTGATCAACCCATCTAGTGGGTGTCTAACTAATGGGCCATCTGACCTTATTTTAAGTTTATATACTTACTAATCATCATGTTATAATATTTAGGAATGAAAAATAGATAGTTTTGAATTTTTTTTAACAGTCAAAATTTGACTTGGATAGTTATAGGACATTTTTGGTCCTACCAGATAGTTACGGGTCAATTTTTTAGAAGTATTTTAGGTCACTTCTGTAGGCATAATTAAGTTCATGTCAAGTTTAGTCTAGGCCATTATTTAAATCTAATTATATCCATATTCAAATATTTATTTCAGATATAGGTCCTTAAATAAATTTTATGGGACAGTTATAGGTCATTTCCCATTTTTGCATAGGCCATTTTAGGTTCAAATTAAGTCCTTTTGAACCCACTTTTTAGTGTCATTTGCACTCATATCCATACACAATTATAGGTCTAATGCCAAGCTCAAATATATAACTCAAATAGCCTTAAAAGAGGCTTCCATTTCATTTCACATAAACATTATAAAGTGTCCCAAAATTAAGAGCCACTTACATGCCAAAGTTAGTCTATTTTAAAGTCACTTTTACCAAGCTATTCTAAGCCAATTTTAATATCTTTTTCCCAACCATTTCTTAACCTTAAAAGGTATCCTAATTTCCATATATCTCATACCTTATTATCCATAATTATTCATTTAGATCATGCCAAACATATATTACACAACTCATGCCAAAAAGTATCATGCTAATCACACACACATGTTATGCCATAACTTACCTTTCATGCCAAATTTGCCTTGCTTACCTTTCGGCCAATGCTTCCTAGTTGCCATGTAAATGCTTTTCTCAACATTTAACCACACATGCACATATACCAACATCATTCAAGCATACTTATGCACACACAATGCAGTTATCATGCAAACTATGCCATTACATGCCTTGTATATGCCTCGGCCATACTAAGCACTCACATACAGAGGCTTTATTCATCAAGTTCATCACCTACACTTGAAATGCCATTAATAATAAGCCAATTCCTATACAATTTGCTATGCTAACTTGCCATACATCTAGCTTACATGCCATGCTAACCTCTCGGCCAACTAAGGCCTAATATCAACACTCCTAATTTTCACCATATACAATTACAATTGATACATTTCCACATCAAAAACCTTAGAAATCAGCCAAAATCACCTTAAACAAGCCATACACACATAACACACATCATTCATACCTCTTAGCCAAATGAGGATTTAACCCTTCCTCTCATTATTTTTATCAAATTATCATTCCA
>CANXYI011685852.1:0-10863 GCA_948208565.1 Hura crepitans
TAAAAATCCTTATATCAAATCATTTAGGTGCACACAAAATTTCACAGCCAAATTCATTCGAGAGATAGACTAGCGAAAATTCTCAAAAAATTGCAATTTTACCGAAATATCAAAAATTCTCAAATGACCTCAAAAAATTAAAATTACTTCTCTGTTGGCCTTATTACAATTTTTAAATTTTAGGGTATGATATTTTCATGTTCGTCCGAGCTCATCCCGAGTCATTCCTGGCCTAGCTTAATTTGAGCTTACAGCCCACTAGATTTCAGCCTAAAATAATTTATTATTTTTGCTAAATATTTTATTTAAGTCATTTCCATCCTTTTTGAGCCTGTTAAAGTTAAATGGCCAGTATACCCTACCTCAGGCCTTATAAAGGTGACTCAGCACATCGAGCACACTTTTACTGTCTTGAGGTATTATTCACGAAGCCTCGACATATAGGCATTACAGAAATGATAAAATGAATATGTAATTAGGCTTGAAAGATGTGATGTGAGAGTGAGTGTTAATAACAAAAAGAAAATACATAAAACATACGTAAGCTTGAAATAGAGTCACATAAAGATATATAAAATATACAAATGAGATAAACATGACCCTAAGAAAGAAGGTAAGATGGTAAGTGTATTTAATGAATTAGTGTTGAATTGCATTATTTACTCATATTCTAATATGGGTACATATACATGTCGAATGCGATATGTGTAAATCTCCATAAGTGTATGCTTAAACAATAAAGGAATGACTTTAACAAAACATTAAAAACATGTTCGAATTAAGCAATGAAGCATAAAATGTATGATGTATGGTAATGAATGTTGGACCGAATGATGTGAATAATATAGTGTAAAGGGCATACATGAGTTAATAATTATTCGTGCTATATAAAATGGTAAAATACATGAATGAATGATAAATTACTCTAAACCTAAATAACTAAAATGCTATCCTAATTAGCCAAATGGCTAATAGAGTGTATATATGGACATATATCTACGTATTGTCAATTGTAAGGCTATGAATGCTAGTTATGTAAAGTATGATGCTATAAAATGGAAATAAAACCTAATATAAGGACTTAGGTTGATCTCTTATGAGAAGATAAATATCATAGGTAACGAACATAGTCCAGTGGTTTATGTTTTAAGTGGGATATGATTTAAATAATTTTTGGAATGTATGAACCTTAATTAAAAGAGGGTGTTGAAATATAAACTAATAGATTCATATGATATTTGTAGGAGACTAATTAACCAAAAGTGAAACTAGTCATTAAAATAAGATGGTACTAAAATATTTAAGGAAAAGTCAAATAAAAAAGAATGTAATAAGGCCCATATTTGTTATACCACTTACTAGATGCATTGACTAATCAGTTAGGTACTTAGTATAGCAGTTGTAAATGGCTTTGATTTGAAAGGGTCATTGCTTGATGTATGGTAGGTGCAGCCATCCTAGTTTTGGATATGAACCCTACACATTTTTAGATTTTGGGAGGTCCACAAGGGTTGATGCTTGCTATCTATGCGATTTTGGATATTGTAAGGTCCACTAAGGTTGATCCTTGCTATCCACTTATTTTGGGATATTAGGATGTCCATTAGGCTAACCTCTACCTATCATTTCGATATTAGGAGGTTTCTAAGAACTTATCCTTTCTATCAGATGGATGGTGGTAGGTATAGCTATTGAGGTCTATAATATGGGCCACTACATAAGTGTGGATCCAATTATCCATTATTTAAAAAGTAGTCTCTGTATGGGCTATATTAGATAATAACTAAACCAAAAATAAGAGAAAGTGTAATGACGAGTGAACATGAAAATAAATGGGATGGGCTAGTGTAAAGATAATACATATATGATTAATATGGATTTACAATTACTCTTAAAGAGAAATTAGTAATTTGATTAATGAAACTTAATTGTTAATTGGAATAACAACATAATAATTGGATTAGTAAACTAGATGCAATTCTATATGAAGTATAGTAAGATGTGAACTACATGTGCTGCTATGATATGATTTATATGTATGCTTAAAATTAAGGACATGTATAGGGTTTGGTAAAAAATATCTTTTATTCATTAAATCAAGTGACCTAAGTAACTAAAGCTAATTATAAAGATTAAATAAGCTAGTGGTATATAAGTTCAGATTTAAAATTTAAGGGATATGCAGGGTTTAGATGGAATGCCTACAAATGTGTGTGTGTGTGTGTTAATAAACTACATGTTGTAATAATTAATTTATGTTAATGCATTAAAGTGGATATAATCACTAATCAGTAGATGGATAATGCCTTGTATTAATTGTGTAAACTAAAATTTTTATGTTATGTGTGTGTGTAATACAAGTATATTTCATTGAGTACACAATTGAGTGCTATTGCTCAATGTACTATCTTTTTGTTGGTGAGTAGGTCAAAGATAGCTGGCAAGGATGTAGTCAAAAGAGCAGCATTACAAATCAAAATTTTATTTATTTGCAACATAGCTTTAGTATTTATTGTGTTTATGTAACCTTTGATTAAGGCACTCATGTGAATGTTTAGAAAGTAGTCCTAAGTCATTATGTAAAGGTATCTTGAAATGTAAGATGCTTATATGTTGAGATGTAAAGTATATAAGATCTTGGTATAATTTATTGTATACCTATTTTTGTGACACCTTAAATAGTAAGATTGTGGTTAACTATGTAAATGATATGAGAATGATGCACTGATGATAGTATTCATGATTTAAGTAATTGTCGTGTTTTATGGAGGATCTAAAGGTTTATATGTTGAGGTGGAAATTTATTAGAGAGTTCATTCTTTACAGGTTAAAAGTTTTTTAGTTTTTCCTCGGATAGCCGTTATGCTATTAGATTTTTTTAAAAATGATCTGTACAATCTTATTCAAAAGAAACCCATAAGCATATTGGATAAATTCAGTTTATATGTTAATAATAGAAGTTTGTGGAAATTAGGATAGAAATAAGGTATCCCATTTTCGATTCCAATGGTTGATAGGGTAAGGTGTACCACACTTAGCCTTCACTTATTGACAAGTAAGGCATCTAGTTATATATTCCATCACATCTTTCTTGATTCCAGGCCAACAGTAAAAAGGCTTCAACTCAAGATACATCTTTGTGCTTTCAAGATGCATAACATATGGGGCATTATGAGCTTTTGGCATAATTTGATTCTTTATCTTCCCCTCATCTAGCACACATAATAAATCATGGTAATATAAACACCCATCTAGTCTAATATAATATTTAGTGGACTTTCCCTCTTGGATTAAACCTATAATATTTACTAGTTAACTACCTGCTTTCTATGCTTCCTTCGCTAGTTACACCAAACTACACTTTACTTGTAATTCAATTAAGAGTGCTCTATATAACGACCCAAAAATCTCGACTCTTATGAATAGTACTTCCTAAGATGAATAGTCCTTCCAAAAACTCAAGTCGCACTAAGCATACTAATGGGAAGTATTAATTACAAGAGAATTTTGGACAAAGTTTGAAGTTAATCCAAAGTCATTCTGATGGTTGAAAATGCTAATTAAAATTTTACGACAGTGTCTTATGAATAGTTCCACAGGCAAAGCTGAATCATAAAATAAATAAAAAGTTGCTCAAAATAATCCAAAAATATTATGACCTGATACTTAAATATTCTGAATAGTTGAATGGCTTTGGAATCAAAAATTTTTTAGTTCAGGAACTATTTTTACTTAATTTTTGGGCATAAAATGTATAAACTTTTTAGGTTATTGTCGTAATTTGGGCTCAAGATTTTGGGAGGACTTAAGGCTTGGATTGATGGAATTTTGGGGATAGAAATGGGGAAAAACTAATTTTAGGGACAGAAAAGGGGAAAAACTAACATTCCTATTAGTTATAATAATTTTTTGAATGAAAGAAAAATTATTTTTAGAAAAGTATAAAAGGTGAAAAATTTTATTTCTTTCCACTCACACCATACAACACCTCTACCCCATTTCCCTTCAAAAAGTCATCCCTCTCCCTCTCCAAATATCTTTATTGATTTCCTTTTCCTTAAGATAAGCCACTCTAAAACTCTATACCCAAATCGAAGAAGGTCCTAAGATGAGTCCGTGGACACTAAAATCATCGGGAATAGCGGAGTATTTCGGGAGAAAAATCGAAAAGAATCCTGAGGTGAATTGCAACCTCCCAACTCTTAGGTTTTTCTTTTCACAAATTTTATTTTTCATGGGTTCCTTGGGTGTCGTAGAGCATATATATAGGCTTAGAATATTTTTTTGATGTTTATATTTTTTTATATTAATTTTTGTTTTTTTTGTACCCTTTTGTATTTGTAGGCAAAATGACAACCCAAGCCTCTCGAGTCCAGGAGAAAGCCTAGCCCAACTTTGGGTGGCTCGTATAACTTTGATTGGTATGTGTAATCACCTTAAATTATGCAAAAATTGCATTTAATGTATTATATGCATTGTGTCCATATTAGCAATAAATATAATAAAATGCATAAAAATGCAATAAATGTTATGATTAGGAAATTATGATGAATTGTTTAACAAAAATATGTTATGTGAATTGTTTAAGGTGTTCTAGCAATTATATGCCCAACTATGTTGAATTGTTGCTGATAGTGTATTATGTGATTCGGTATTGTGTTTGCCGTGTATAGGGTGTTGTTGTGCCCGAAAGTGTGATTATGCATTCCATGTGATTTTGATGTGTATATTATGTGGTGAATATATATAAAGTGTGATAAAATGCCATGGAATGACTTAATGCTTAAATGTGTGACATTATGTCTACTTGAATCGATAAGTGCCCAAATGTGTGTGTAGATGTTCTTGTCTATTAAAAAGTATTGTATGTCTATGAATGCAATGTGCTAATATGTTCAAGATGGATTTTTGACATTTAATGAATATATATGTGATATAAATGCATTATGAGGCAATGTATGACCATTTGAATGTAAATATTGGAAAATACCATGAATTGGTTGTTTGAGTTGATATTTATGTTTTTATATGACACATGTTATGTTTTTGTGATTCGATGCCATTACACCTAAGTTGGCAAAGTGTATATGTTTAGGCCATGCAAAGGTGTGATTAGGTAAATGGTGATTTTTAAGTAATATAATAAAATAAAAAAGTGAAATTGGTTAATTTGACACATAATGATATGTTTAATTATGCCTATATAGCAAGATAACCTAATTTAGATAGGTTGATCAGTCAACTGAGATTGTAATGGCTACTAGCATATCTTCGAGTTTGAGACTTACAGGTTATTGATTTATGTGTCGACGAGCATGAGAGCCTTCAAGCCTAAGTTTGATTATGCATTTGAGGATGTGAGAGCCTTCAGGGCTAAGATTACATGGTAATGGGCATGAGAGCCTTCAAGTCGAAGATTTACGTACCTAAGGGTATGAGAGCCTTCGGGCCTAAATGATATGCATCTATAGATGTGAGAGCCTCTGAGCCTAAGTATATGTACCTATAGGTATGAGAGCCTTCAGGCCTAAGTAATTTTGTTATCTAATCTTGGTTATTTGTGTTATTGATATGGGTATAAGTTAAACAATTGAAATGACTCAAAAATGCATAATTTGGAATTATATGTTAAATAGCATTTATATGTGACATATGGATATATATAGGCTGAATGACATAAAAACTAGTCTAAAGGTGTTTAAATATGATTATTATTATTCATATGGCTATAAATGGTGTAATTATGATTGTGTTGTGCATAAATGAGTCTATGTGTGCATAAAGGTTTTATGACCTAAAAAACATGTATGTCATTATTTTTTGCAATGTATGACTACGGTATGGTATCTTACAAGTTCTTATGATGATGATATGATATATGTTATGCTTTATGGCCTATAAATGATTATTATATGATGTCTATGATTTTTGGCATATTTGATATTAAAGGTATGAATATTGCATAAAATATGTATGTTTATATATAAGACACTGAAGTTACATGTTTGTGATATTAAAACTTAAAATGGCTTATGTGCATATGTGGGCATGTTAAAATAGACCTTTTTACAAGTTAAAGTGATCACACCACTAAGCGAATGCTTAGCGCATTATTGTTTACGATGCGTAGGCAACAGGGTAGTAGATTAGAGCCAAAGTTTCTGCATATCAGGAGATATGAAGATAACCCCTGCATGGGTATTTTTGTACTCTTTTTGTAATAATGATGTGATGTAAATATAATGGTTGAAAGTTAGTGTGCTCTTGTGATTCTACAAGGATTGGGTCTAATCTGCATTTTGCAATAGGTTTTGTATCAAATATTTTAATTATTGATATTTGCTTTTTTGCTTCTCGTATGCTATGTGATGATATATGAGTTTGCATTTGAGAATGTTGGTTATGGAGAGCCTAAGGCTCATTGTGTTTTATGTTATGTTAGAGGGTCAGGAGGACTCATTAAGTTGCAGATGAGTTTATTGATGCTATAGAAGTTTTTTTAAATAGGTAAAAATTTTTAAAAGTGTCCCGATATAGTTGTTATGCTATCGGATTTATGACTCTAATGTTGAGCTCTATTTGCATGCCAAAAAGGTTTTTAATGTTTTATTTCATATTTGAGTTAAGAAATTTTTTTTTATGTAAAAGTTTTAAATTTAAAGTGAATTTGGATAACGGAATTGGATATCATTTTACAAGCACTCATCCCCTATTTAGGTCCGGTGCACGGATTAAACGGAGGGGCCCGCACTTAGTGGTATAAGAGCATCTAGTTGTGGTTTCCTTTAGACCTATGGGTTACACAAGAGCACTTTAGGAGTCATAATACATTTACATCAAATACTATTATATCTTTTGCTCATAATCTATTTGTATTGCCTATAGGTATGGGATATTAGTAGTAGCGCTATGCCTAGTGAGGACAAATGGGTAAAAAGTCATGCTCCTTCTGCCTTTAGACAAGGGGAGGCATAACCCAAGTATGTGACTCCCAATGATACTAGACATGCTATTCCTAGATAACAAGGTCCACTAACTTGGTTGGAGACAATGCTAGATTCTGTCAAGCAAGCAACAGTGGATGTTGCAATAGCTGCTACTACAGTTGCTAATGCACAAGTTATTCCACCTTCAGTGCCACAAGAATAGCTAGCATTCTAAAGGACTTACATGGAGAAGCTAATCAAGAATGGGTCTAAATTCTTTAAGAGGAAAAAGTCAAATGATTCTAGCGGAGCTAGATACTAGTTAGACCAAATGATTTGTATTATGCAGCAGTTGTGATGCTTACAAGATGAGTATGCTGCATATGCCACCTTAATGCTATCTGAAGAAGTATTGAAATCGTGGAAAGTGATCACTAAACACAAGACAACTACAGATATCACATGGGAAGTCTTTCTAAAGGAATTCAAGGAAAAGTATGTCACTGAGCACTACGTGGACTAGAAATACCAGGAATTTATAGATCTCAGGCAGAGACACAAAACAATCTCTGAGTATGAGAAGGAATTTGCTCATCTAAGCTAACATGCAAAAGCAGTGGTTTTGATAAAAGAAGATAATTGTAAGAAGTTTGAGAAGGGGTTGAACTTAGATGTCATGCAACAGGTTGCTCCTATGAAGATCTGAGACTTTTCAGCCTTGGTAGCAGCCTATCACACTATAGAAATGGACTTTAATCTAAAACAGAAGTGGGATAACTTCAAGAAGAGATTTTTTGACATAGGCAAGGAAATTCTAGGTATGCCCCTAATGACAAACTTAAGAGTTGTTAATCTAGACACTATTAAGGCAAGTAGTTAGATAGATCATAGAGGTCAGGACAAGGTTCTAGAACATAGACCCAAGCATAGACTTAGACTTTAGGCACTCCTAGATCCACTATAGGCAATACTATGACTCTAGCTTGTGAGACTTGACATAGGAGACATTTAGGGGTATGTTTTAGGCTCATACTAGGATCCTATTAGGGTTGTGGCTCAAGAGATCATTTTCAAAAAGATTGCTCAGTGATACCATATGTTCCTTCACAAAAGTAGGATAAGAGAGATATAAGAAGCAGAGCTGTAGCCAGTCAGAAAGACAAGTCAGATAGCAAACTCCAACAAGATAATATGCCATAAGAGCTAGAGAAGAGGCAAAGGCTATTAATGTTATAGCGGGTACATTTTATATCTTTAATTTACTTCCCTTAACACTGATAGACCTCAGTTCCACACATTCTTATTTCTACAATGTATGAGTTTTAAATCGAGGTTTAAAACTAGATGACCTTAGTTTTGACATGATGGTTAGCAATCCTATAGGATAACATGTTATAATGAACAAAGTATATAAAGAATGTCCATTGTTAGTATAAGGATAAGTTTTCTCTATAGATCTAATTGAATTGCCATTCAATGAGTTCAATCTTATCTTTGGCATAAACTAGTTATCCATGTATCATGCCATGGTGGATTGTAAGAAGAAAAGGATCTTGTTATAAGCTAGTAAAGGGTCAGAAGTGATAATGCTGGGTGAAATATCGGATCATGATTAATGTAGTATCTATAACTGTGGCTAAAAGGATGATGAAAAAGGGTTGTGAAGTGTATCTTGCTTATGTGGTTAACACCACAAGAGAAACATAAAAAAATAAGTTAGATTCTTATTGTAGCTGAGTTTAGGGATGTTTTCCTAGATGAGTTACTTGGTTTGCCACCAGAGCAGGAGTTAGAATTCGAGATTAAAGTGATGCCAGGCACAACATTAGTTTCCATAGCTTCGTATAGAACAGTTCCTATAGAGTTGAAAAAATTGAAGATATAGTTGCAAGAGCAGCTTGACAAGGGTTTCATCAGACTGAGTGTTTTTCCATAGGGAGCACTGATTCTATTTGTCATGATGAAGGATCATTCTTTGAGACTTTTGTGTGGATTATAGACAGTTGAACAAAGTCACCATTAAGAACAAGTATCCTATACCATAGATCGATGATCTTTTTGATCATCTTAGAGAGGCAGGTGTTTTCTCTAAGAGTGATCTCAGATTCGGGTATTATCAATTGAGAGTAAAAGAGGTAAACATACACAAGATGACTTTCAGGACTAGATATGGTCATTATAAGTTCCTAGTGATGCCTTATGGGTTAACTAATGTACCAGTGGCATTTATGGGCCTCATGAATAGGATCTTTAGGCCATTTCTAGATCAATTTATAGTGGTCTTCATATATGACATTCTTGTGTATTCTAAGAACCAAGAAGAACATTAGAAGAATCTACAGATAGTTTTATAGATCTTGAGAGATAAGATGCTCTATGCTAAACTTAGCAAGTGTGAGTTTTAGCTAGAGGAAGTATCATTTTTGGGGCATATAGCTTTGGCAAAAGGTATAAGGGTTGATCCCAGTATGATTTAGGCAATAATGAAATGGAAACCATTAAGGAACATGACTAAGATCAGGAGTTTCTTAGGATTAGCTAGCTATTACTAAAGGTTTATCAAGGGGTTTTCTTTACTTGCAGCCCTTATGACATGTCTTTTGAGGAAAGAGCTAAAGTTTGAATGGGATAGCAAGTGTCAAGAGAATTTTGACAAGCTTAAGAATATGTTGATAGAGGCTTTGATTTTGAGTTTCGCTAGTGTCAAGGAAAGAGTTCACCATATACAGTGATACTTTATTGAATGGGTTGGGATGTGTACTCATGTAGGATGGTAAGATTGTTGCCTATGCTTCTCAATAGTTAAAACTTCGTGAGAAAAACTACCCGACACATAACTTAGATCTCGTAGACATTGTGTTTGCTTTAAAGATATGGAGGCACTATCTATATGGAGAAAAGTGTTATGCTTTCACCAACCATACGAGTATGAAATATCTGTTGACACAGAAGGAATTAAACTTGAGGCAAAAGAGATAGATAGAGTTAATCAAGGATTATGATTGTCTTATTGACTGCCATTATGGGAAAGCTAATAAAGTTATAGATGCCTTGAGTAGAAAGCTTATGTTAGCTTTAAAGGTAATGTATGTTAATTTAAAGCTACAAGATGATGGTGGTTTGTTGGTTGAGTTGCAAGTCAAGCTGAGCTTAATACAAATAGTGAAGAATTCACAGAAAGATGATCATAGACTTTAGAGTATCATAAGTATGATTCAAGAGGGAAAGTGTACTGAGTTTGTTATTAAGGAAGACAATTATTTGTACTATCATGATCACTTATGTGTGCTAGAGAAAAAGGACTTAAGACAGCATATTCTATAAGAAGTGCACAATGTACCATATGCTATACATCTTAACAGTATAAAGATGTACCATGATTTGAAAATGGCCTATTAATGGCTAGGCATGAAAAGAGATGTAGCTAATTATACAACTAGATTCCTTACTTATCAATAGGTGAAGGCTAAGCACCAGGTTCCTTCTAGTTTGCTTTATCCCATAGCAATACTAGAATGGAAATGGGATCGAATTACTATGGACTTTGTGAGTAGACTACCAATTACCAGAAATAAGCATGATTTTATTTGTGTAGTGGTTGATAGATTGACCAAGTCTGCTCATTTCATTCAAGTGAGAAAGGAATTCTTTATGGAGAGATTGGTAGAAATATAAATTCATGAGATTGTTAGGCTTCATGCAGTGCCTTATTGCATCATTTTAGATAGAGATCCCTATTTTACATCGAGATTTTAGAGGAAGCTCTAGAATGCTTTGGGGACTAGGCTCAGTTTTAGTACATCTTTTCATCCACAGATGGATAGTCAATCAGAGAGGATTATTCAGATTTTTAAGGATATGCTTCAAGCATGTGCCATAAAATTTAAGGGTAGTTGGGATAAATATTTGTCGTTGGCGGGATTCACTTACAATAATA
>CANXYI011685914.1:0-10972 GCA_948208565.1 Hura crepitans
TAATCTAGTCCAAAAATGACTAAACCTTGGCTTTGATACCACTAAATGTGTAATGCCCCAAGACATTTAGCAAAATTTAAATATGTTAATTATTTTAATAATAGCATAATTAGAATTTTTGCTAAATGTTAAAAGATCAAAGTGGATGAGTAAAAGGATTAAAAGTACATTTTTGCATTTTTAATAGCCTTTTTTGAGAATTTTTACTTTGTTAAATTATGAGCCATTGGATATAGGTTAAGGTTAAATCCTAGCCATCCACCTAAGGCATATAAAAGGGGAATTAATTCAAATTTTGGTAGATAATCTTAGAGGAAAAATTAGATTGCTTATTCATATAATTTTGTCTTTAATTTTTGCTAATTTCTAGAGGATTCTTCAAGAGTCTACTCATTCTCTTTCCATAATTCTAAAAGTAAGTGATTCTTGAGTTTATATCATGCTTTTTCTTCATTTTTGATATGTTTTTGATCAGTGTATCTATTAATTTTATGTTTGGATGTTGGATTTTTTGGATTGAAGAGGATAGAGTTGAATCATCAAGGCACAAGGCCAAGGGAAAAGTTATTGTTGAGACCTAAAATTGATTCACTATGATTTCTAAGGATTTTGGTATATACATGACTAAAACCATGATTATTTTGATGTTATTTGATGATTTATGGTGATTTTTGATAGATTTATGCATGATTTGATGATATATGTGTTCTAATATCATTTGAGGATTTTTTTTATCCTAATATGAATTTATTTGATCAAATTTGATGCATTTTTTTCATGGAAAAAGTATTTTAGAATGTGTTTTATTTGATTGGGTATTGATTGGATATGATTTGAAGAAGTTTTGGATTAAAATCTATATATTTTGCATAAGAAAACTATTGCTTTGTGTCGTCAATCTTAGCCTTTTGGTGAGACTCACGGCTGTGAAACAGTAATGACATATGTTTATAACCCCTCTTTGATGAAGGAATTTGGCCTTTAAAGTTGATGGACTCGTGGCTGTGAGCTATAAAAGGCCCATGGCCATGAGGTCATCTGATTTTCAACATGATTTGATTCAAATCTTTTTCAAATAATTTTTTAACCATTTTTATAATAAGTTTAATTGATTTTTAACCCTATTTTATAGTGATTTGAAATAAAATGGAATTAATTAATGATTTTTAAAAAAATATGATTGATTTGTCAAATAATTGCTAAAATTGATTTAATTGAAAATTTAAGCTTCTTAATCGAGACTTTATGAGTCCAAATATTTGGTAAAATTAATAAATCTATAAAGATGTGATTTGAGGGCTTATTACCTAAATAATATGGATTATGCTACATTGTGTGGATGAGAAATGTGATAAAAATGCTATGACTATATGCTGAAAATTTGTAAATACATTGCAATTGATATATTCAATGATCAATTTAAAATGATGATTATGTATACCTCTAAAATATTTGAACGTGGCTATTGAATGATAGAGTTATGGCATACGTGGTATGCTTATGATATGTACATGCAATGAGATATAAGCTTATGATCAACATGTGATTTTTTTACATGTTATGAGCATAATTGCAATCAACATATGAGATTATTATGACATACCATTGAGTATAACTTTGCCATGAGTTATATAAGTCAACAATATGAATTATAAATGAAAGTGAATGTGAATTGAATGAGTATATATGCTCATTGTGAACTTGATTAGACATGATGCAACATGCTTAAATGAATGGTTGGTATGTAAATGAGGTTTAATAGATAATATGCCCATGTACTCTTAGACTTTGTATAGCATTTGGATAAGTTGGCATGCCTACTAAGGTTTTAGCATTACTGCAATTCTTTTGATTTGGCCTTTGATCAAGCAACCTATATGTGGTGGGTGTAGCCATGTAAGATTAACAATCATTGCATAATTATATATATGTATGAGTATAACCACATAAGATCAATGATCATTGTATATATCTATATTGTGGGTACAACCACTAAGTCCATATGAAGGACATTGTATAACTATTATGGGCATAGACACATAAGATTAGTGATCACCATGTACATTGTGTTTATGGGTATAACCACTTAAGTCCAGCGGTTATCGTACAAACTTGTTATCAAGTCTACTAGGTCTAGGTTACATTAGGTAATTAAATAAACCAAATGTGATGATTAAATGATAAGTGCCTTTCATTAAATGAACTAAATGAGAATGTTAAATGAAATTTGCATTAAGCATGTGGCAATGATAAGAAATTAAAATATGTTTACACATATGAGCTAGATGATATGATGATATATGTAAATAATTGAATTTCATGATTGTATATGCTATGATCATGAGTTTAGCAACTTCCAAAGGTAAGCATGGTATGTTTATGTATGATTGAGTTAATGATTGAGTTATTGTATGTTGAGACATGAATATGAGTTATATGATGTGTGATTATAGATATATGCTTTTGTATATGACTTTATGTGTGTTTAATGGTAAATATGGTTGGTTTATGTACTACTAAGCAAATTTTGCTTAGTGTGTTTATTTTGCACATGTAGGTTGAAGTCCTTAATCAATAAGAGAAGCATAAGCAAGAGGAGTTCATAGTGAAGTTTTGATAATATCATCATAGTTTTTAATAATCATTCTTTTATATGTTTATTCATTCATAGATTTTGTATAAATATTGTTCACACATTTACATGGAAGTTTTGGATATGTAATAAGGCTTTGGCCAGTTTGGTGGCAATAGTTTTATATACAGTTGCTTTTATATAGTTTACCTTTAATGGTTTTGTATACATGGATGTGAATTTTGCATATATGAGTATGTGTATATGTGACTATGATATAAGTGATATGTGTACATGAGTGTTTCTGGTACCTTTGGCATATAATATGGCATTCCTTCTATTAGTGTTTTAGGATTACTTGGTTTGAGCAGTTCTAGGTGTCAGTGGAATGGGTATCACATTTTGTGGTATCAAATATAGGTTTAAATGGTTCTTGCTTATGTAAACTTGAGTCCATTGCACATGTGACTACATTTATGTGAATTGATGTGCATAAGAATTACATTGCATACATAGTTGCAAACTTTAATAAAAAGTGCTCTCTATTGACATAATGAATCATGTCTCATAGCTCTCATCAAGCAGTTACTGAGGAGGTTGAGAGTTACACACCTGTAAGGGTAGCACTAGACAACCTACTGCTTTTTAGTCTCTTCCTTAAGCACAGGGTCAATAAGTGATGCTACTTGAGCTTAACTAATTGTAATGCTAATATGCAACAATCATAACTTTTAGTTCCTCCACTTGAGCCTAAGAGGAGGAATGTTGTTAAGAGGCTCTAAAAGATAAAAGATAAAGAGTTTAAGGACCTTAAAGAGGAAGATTCTATAGTGGCAACGTACTAGTTAGAGAAGGCAAATAGGATTTTGGAGCAGATGAGATGTATCAATAAGGAAAGCTTGATTTGTGCTAGATCTCTCCTTCAAGAGGAGGCTTATAATTGGTGTAAGACACTGATTAGAGGGAAACTTGCTAAGGTTATTACATGGCAATTCTTTTAGGCAGAGTTTTAAAAGAGGTACATCAATGAAACTTTTAAAGAGGCAAGATACAAAGAGTTTATATATATTAGGGAACACTAGATGTTAGTCTTTGAGTACGAGAAAGAGTTTCTCAGGCTAATTAAGTATGCTGATGATATATTCCCTTCTAAAGTAGCTAGATGCAAGAAGTTTCAAGATATTTTGAACCATTCTATTAGATCTAGTATGGTATCAAGCTAGATCATAGATTTCTCTCAGTTAGTGTTTGTTACCATGGAGTTAAGGACATCAACGCATAAGATCAAAATAGGAAAAAAAAAGAACAAAACAAGAGATAGCAAGGACAAAGTAGTGTTTCTTTTACCTCAAGCAAGAAATAGAAAGGCTCACAAGCATAATGTTCCACTATAAAGAACAAGAGTGGTAGTAAGGGAGATCATGGAGTTGCATCTATTGCTAGTGCTCCAAGGTCTATTGCTATATGTGCTACAGCTCATCTATGTGAGCATTGTGGTAAGATGCATGGTGGTGTTTGTTAGAGATTATCTAATGCTTGTTTGAGATGTGAATCTTCTGACCATAAGATCAATGAGCGTTCTAAGGTACAAGATGTAAGTGTGCAGCCTAGAAAGGCTAAAGTAGCTATGTCTACTAGTAAGAGGTTTGGGAAGCAAGAGAGTTAGAAAGATTCTTAAAAGGTTGTATCTAAGATAGTACAAGAATTAGAGGTTTATGCTCCAACTTGTACATATGCTATCCGAGCTAAAGAAAAAGGGGACACTCCAAATGTCATAGTTGGCACATTCTCTCTTTTTGATTCTTTTATACATGCTTCATTCATTGTATTGTCACAAAAATGGAACCTTAAGACTAAACCAATGGATTATGAGATCTTGGTTTCTAATCCTTTGGGTTATAGTGTTTTTGTGAATAAAGTGTACAAGGATTATCCATTGAACCATTAAAGATGTGAGATCTTAGTGAATTTGATTAAGCTACCATTTAATGAGTTTGATGTGATTCTAGGTATGGATTTGCTATCCAAGCACCAAGTGATAGTGGATTGTAGGCTTAAGAGGATAACTCTTAAAATAGCAGAGGATAACTCTTAAAATAGCTGATGATGAAGTAACAATTGTAAAAGAGAGATATGATTTCCTTTCTAATGTGATATCTACAACAACAGCAAGAAAGTTAGTTAAAAGTGGGTGCCAAGCGTATCTAGCTCATGTAAGGGATATCAAAAAAGTTATACCTGAACATCAAAACATACCTACAGTGAAAGATTTTTAGGATGTTTTTCCTGACGATCTACCAAGTTTGCCAATATAGAGAAAAGTTTAGGTTGGCATTGAGTTGGTACTAGGCATAACACCAGTGTCCATTAAACCTTATAGGATGGCACTAATAGAGTTAAAATAATTAAAGACTCTGTTGTGAGAGCTGCTTGACAAGGATTGCAGTCGCCTTAGTGCTTCCTTTTGGGGTGCACCAGTGCTCTTTGTGAAGAAGAAAGATGGTTTAATGAGGTTGTGTATTAATTACTACAAATTGAATAAGATGAAAGTGAAGAACACATATCCTCTCCCTAAGATTGATGATTTGTTCGATTAGTTAAGGGAGTATGTGTGTTTTTAAAGATAGACCTGAGGTTAGGTTATTATTTGTTAATAAGAAAGATGCAGATGTGCATAAGATGACTTTCAAAATTAGGTATAGGCATAATGAGTTTCTTGTGATGCCTTTAAGTATAACGAATGCACTAGTGGAATTTATAGACATTATGCATCAAGTTTTCCATTCTTATTTAGATCTATTTGTAGTAGTGTTCATAGATGACATACTGGTATATTTTAAGAACAAGGAAGAACATGATGAGCATTTGAAGCTAGTGTTATAGAAGTTAAGAGAGAAGCAATTGTATGCTAAATTTAGTAAGTGTGATCTTTGGTTTGATGAATTGGCATTTTTGGGTCATGTCATATTAGCTGATGGGGTAAGAATGGATCCTAAAAAGGTTGAGACTATAGTTGAGTGGAGGCAGCCTACGAATGCTATAAAAGTCAGAATTTTCTTGGGTTTGGTAGAATATTACAAACGGTATGTTAAGGGGTTTTCCATTATAGCCTATCTACTAACTAAGTCTTTATAGAAGAATAATAAATTTGAGTGGTTTGTAAGATGCCAAGAAAGCTTTGAGAAGCTAAAGGCTATGCTAATTGAAGCTCTAATCCTTACACAACCAATGTCAAAAAAAGATTATGTTGTATAATGATGTGTCTTATCGAGGTTTGGGATGTGTGCTTATGTAAAAGGGTAAGGTAGTGGCTTATGCATTATAGTAGTTAAAGCCTTATGAGAAGAACTACCTTACTCATGATTTAGAGTTGGCTACTATTGTTTTTGCTTCAAAGGTTTAGAGGTATTATCTATGTAGGGAGAGATATTTCATCTACATAGATCATAAGAGTCTCAAGTATCTTTCTACTCAGAAAGAGCTCAATTTGAGATAGAGATAGTGGATGGAATTACTCAAATATTATGATTGTGTAATCGATTACCATCCAGGTAAAGCTAATTGGTAGTTAATGCCTTGAATAGAAAATCGATGGCAATTTTGAGAGTAATGAATGTCCATTTGAAGTTTTCACATAATGGTTTTATCATAACTAAGATGAGAGTGAAACCTAATTTAGTTTAGCAAGTGAGAAGTGCTCAAAGAGGTGATAATAAGTTGAAAGTGATTTGTATCGTAGATCTAAGAGGGGAAGCCAAGTGGATATGAGTTAAAAGATGGTCAAGTATTTTATAAAGGTAGATTATATATACCTAATGATAAGGAGTTTAAAAGGTTGATCTTAGATGAGGCACATAAAAGTTCTTATATGATGTATCTAGAAAGTACCATGATGTATCAAAATTTGAAGATGCATTATTAGTGGTCTAGCATAAAGAGAGATATTACAGAGTATATGACAATGTGTTTGACATGTCAATATGTAAAAGCAAAACATCAAGTGCCATTAGGATTACTACAGCCTTTGGCAATACCTAAATAAAAGTGGGATTAGATTACTATGGACTTTGTCATTGGTCTGCCTTTAACCTAAAAGAAACATGATGCAGTTTGGGTGATAGTTGATCGATTGACAAAATTGATTCATTTTTTACCTATAAGAATTGACTATTCTTTGGAAAAGTTAACTGAGTTATATATATAAGAGATAGTCAAATTGTCTATAGTATCTGATAGAGATTTGATGTTTACCTCTAGGTTTAGAAGAAGTTGCATGAAACTTTAGGTAAAAGGTTGAGTGTTAGTACAACTTTTTATCCATAGATAGATGGTCAATGTGAATGGATTATATAGGTTCTTGAGGACATGTTATGTGAATATGTTAGTGATTTTGAATAAAGTTAGGACAAATATCTACCTTCGATAAAGTTTGCTTATAATGACAATTATCAAGTAAGTATTAAGATGGCATTATATATAGCCTTATATGGTAAAAGATGTCATGCTTCTTTGTGTTAGATTGAGTTAAGTAAAGATAAGGTTATAGGACTAGATTTGATTCGAGATGCTAAAGAGAAGGTTAAAATTACCAAGGATAATCTAAAGATTACCTTTGATCGATAGAAGTCTTATGTAGACTTAAAGAGGAAAGATATAGAGTTTGAAGTGGGTGATAAAGTATTTTTAAAAGTATCTCCATGGAAGAAAGTTTTTCATTTTGGTAGGAAAGGTAAGTTGAGTCTTAAGTTTATTGGCCTATATGATATTATTGAACGTGTGGGACCAGTGGATTTACCACCTGAGTTAGTAAAGATATATAATGTGTTCTATATGTCTATGTTGAGAAGATACCGATTATATCAATCTCATGTGATATCAACGAAAGAGGTTGAGATACGGCCTAATTTGTCATATAAAGAGGAACCTATCAAGATTTTGGCAAGAGAAGTGAATGATTTAAAGAGCAAGTAGATTCTATTGGTTAAGGTGTTGTGGAAGAACCAAAATACAAAAAAGGCAACTTGGGAACATGAAAAAGCTATGAGGCAACAACAACTCAGTTGTTTGGTTCAAGTAATTTTAGGGATGAAATTACTTAAAAGGGGAAGGTTGTAACGCCTCAAGATAGTTGGAAAAATTTAATTATGTTAATTATTTTAATAATGGCATAATTAGAAATTTTAGCTAATTGTTAAAAGATCAAAGTGCATGAGTTAGAGGATTAAAAGTGGAATTTTGCACTTTTAATAGACTTCTTTGAGAATTTGTACTTTGTTGAATTATAAGCCATTGGATGGATGTTAAGATTAAATCTTAACCATCCACCTAAGGCATATAAAAGAGAAATTAATTCAGATTTAGGCAGAAAATCTTTAGGAAAAAATTAGATTTCTTATTAATCTTATTTTCTCTCTAATTTCTGCTTATTTCTAAGAGATTATTCAAGAGTCACCTCATTCTCCTTCTATAATTCTAAAAATAATTGATTCTTAAGTTTATATCATGTATTCTCTTTATTTATTTTTTATCTATTTTTGTTTAGTGTATCTATTGGTTTTGTGTTTGGATGTTGGATTTTTTTGGATTGAAGAGGATAAAAGGCATAATACCAAGGGAAAAGCTATTGTTGAGACCTAAGATTAATTTTCTATGATTTCTAAATATCTTTGGTATGTGCTTAATCTGAAACCATGATTATCTTGATGTTTTTTTGATGATTCGTGATGATTTTTGATGGATTTATGCATGATTTGATGTGTTTTAATGAAGAAAATACCTTATAATGTGTGTGATTTGATTGGGTATTGGTTGGATACGATTTGAAGAAGTTTTGGATTGAAATCTATAGAGTTTGTATTAGAAAACTGCTACTTTGCTTTGTCAGTCTCTACCTTATAGTGAGACTCACGGCTATGACCCGATAATGACTTATGGCTATGACCCCTCTTTGATGAAGGAATTTAGCTTTTAAGTTGATGGACTCATGACCATGAGCTATCAAAGCGCTATAGCTATGAGGTCATCAAAGTTAAGTGAAAATGTGATTTTTACGCTATTCTTTAATGGTTTTTGACACACTTTAATTTAAATCTTTTCCAAATGATTTTTAAAAAATTTTTTATATTAAGTTTAATGGATTTTTAACCTTATTTTATAGTAACTTAAAATTAAATAGAATTATTTCATGATTTTTACAAAACTATGATCAATTTGTCAAATAATTGCTAAAATGGATTTAATTGAAATTTTAAGTTTCTTAATTAGGACTTTGTGAGTCCAAATGATTTGGTAAAATTGTTAAATCTATAAAGATGTGATTTGAGGGCTTATTCCCTAAATAATATGGATTATTCTACATTGTTTGGATGAGAAATGTGATAAAAATGCTTTAACTATATGTTAAAAATTAGTAATGCATTATATATTCAATGCTCAATTTAAAATGATGATTATGTATACCTCTAAAATATTTAAATTTGGCTCTTGAATCATGGAGTTGTGGCATATGTGGTATGCTTTTGATATGTACATGCAATGAGATATGAGCTTATGATCAAAATGTGATTTTTGATTACTATGAGCATAATTGCAATCAACATATAAGATTATTGTAAAAATACCATTGAGTATAACTTGGCTATGAGATATATAAGTCAACAATGTGAATTATAAATGAAAGTGAATGTAAATTGAATGAGTATATGTGCTCATCATGAACTTGATTGCACATGATGCATATATGACATGCTTAAATGATTGGTTGGCATATAAATGAGATGTAATGGATAATATGCCCATGTACTCTTGGACTTTGCATAGTATTTGGATAAGTTGGCATGCCTACTAGGGCTTTAGTAGTACTAAAATTCTTTTGATTTGGCCTTTGATTAGGCAACCCATATGTTATGGGTGCAGCCATGTAAGATTAGCAATCAATGTATAATTATATATATGTGTGGGTATAGCCATGTAAGATCATTAATCACTGTACATATCGATATTATGGGTACAACTACTGAGTCCATATAGAGGACACTATACAATTGCTATAGACATGAAAGTGTAAGATCAACGATCACGATGTATGTATGTGTTTATAAGTATACGAACCCATTATCCAGTTTATAAGTTCTAGGTTACATGGCAATAAATGAACTAAATGTGATGATTGAATGATAAGTGCTATTGAGTAAATGAACTAAATGAGACTGCTAAATGAAATTTGCATTGAGCATATGGTAATGATATGAAATTGGAATATGCTAACATATATAAGCTATATGATATGATGATATAAGTAAATGATTGAATTGCATGATTGTATATGCTATGATCAAAAGTTTGGCAACCTACCTAAGGTAAGAATGGTAAGTTCATGCATGATTGAGCTAATGATTGAGTTATTATATATTCAGACATGAATATGAGTTATATGATGTGTGATTGTGGATATATACTTTTGTATATGACCTTATGTGTATTTAGTGGTAACTATGGTTGGTTTATGTACCACCATGCAAGTTTTTCTTAGCATGTTGGTTTTCCACACTTAGATTGAAGTCTTTGGTTCAACAAGAGAAGTATAAGCAAGAGGAGTTCCATGGAAAAGTTTTACCATATCATTATAGTTATTAAGAATCATTCTTTCATATGTTCATAGACTTTGTACAGACATTGCTTTTATGTTTACATGGAAGTTTTGGATATGTAATAAGGCTTTGGCTAGTTTGGCAGCTTAAACATTATGGTGCCCACCGCTCGATCCATACACTAGACCCGAATGGGGGATGCACGTATGCAAAGCGATATCCAGTTTCATTATCCAAAATCACTTAAAATTTAAAACTTTTATATAAGAAAACATTTCTTGACTAGAAAATGAAATAAAACATTAAAAACTTTTTGGCACACAAACTGAGGTAAACCTTGGGGTTATCATGTCAAAAATTCGATAGCATAACGACTGTACTGGGACACTTTCCCAAATTTTTACCTACTTAAAAACACTTTCATATAATCAATAAACTCATCTCGAACTCCAATGGGTCCTCTTGACCCTCTAAACACATCATAAAACATAGTGAGCCTCAGGCTTTCCACAATCAACATTCTCACATGCAAACACATATATCATCACACAACATGCAAGAAGTAGAAAAATGAAATTCAACAGTCAATACAAAAACCTGTTGCAAAACACAATTAGACCCAATCCCTCTAGGATCACAAGAGCACACTAACTATTAACCATTACATTTACATCACCATTACTATTACAAAAAGAGTTAAAAAATACCCGTACAAGGGTTATCATCGTCTCTCCTGATAAGCAAAAGCTTTGGCTCTAATCTGCTATCCTGTTACCTATGAATTGCAAACAAGCAATGCGTTAAGCTTTCA
>CANXYI011685984.1:0-10069 GCA_948208565.1 Hura crepitans
TACAATATCAACACTTACACTAAATCATGTTAGTTTAGTGTATGGACACTTTTCACACACACACACACACATTCCTTTAATGGCCATTCGGCCACTAGTTACTAATCTTACACAAACCAAATTTTCTTCATTTACACACACAAAAGATTTATTTACATTAATTTTGCATCAAACCATATATTATATACTTATTAATTAACTCATACATGGAAAGAACATCGAATGGCTATTTGGCCCACCTAGGAATTTCAACATCTTAATTAAATTTCAATTATTCATATATTACACATAATCATATTATATCATACATACCTATAACATGATAATTTGCAAGGCTAATTTATTAATTTCACTAATTTCTCATTAAACACACATAATTATCAATATGGAAAACTAAAGTGTTATTAAATATTCATAATTTAATTTAATTTTACATACCAAAATGACCATAATGTTACCATAATATCGATCACACCTTTGTTTCTCCTTTATTTCATGTTTGGTCTATTTTCTCAACTGCCCAGATTAGATTTTTAAAAAATTGTAGAAATTCATAATACATCCAAAAAATTCAAAAGACTACATTTTTTTTTACTCTTAGGCACCTACTTAATAAGGAAAAAACATTAAACTTTCAAAAATCTTACCCAATGAAAACATGGGCACTATTTACTCAACTCAATAACTTGAAAATTTCGCTGTTTTTTCTCGCAAAACCTCCTAATATTATGCCTAAAACCCTTGGAGAATTATTTTCTATGATCAAATTGATGATTTTTGCTAGGATTTGGAAGTTTAACGGAAGAAAAAAATGAAATTCTTCCTTACTTAGGCTATTAGGATTTTTAAAGGGAGAGGGTGAGGAGTACAAATGGTGTTTTGACCAAAAAGTGAAAGATTTTAACGGTATTTATAATTGTAAAAATTTAATTTTCTTTGTAACATTCAAAAATTTATTTTGTTCTCATTTTAACTTTGTTTTCACTCATTTTACTTCTAAAAATTTGATTAGGTCTCTAAATATTACAAAAATTAGGCTCAAAAACCAAAAGAAACCGAATTAAAATGTAAATTTTATGCATCCCAAAATTCACCAAAAATACTTCCCAACCTTTAAATATTCTAATTCCAATGCCATTAAACTCAATGGAATTTTTTAGTATCAAGTCATATAGGTTTCATAATTTTTTAAGCAACTTTAAAAATTATTTACGGTTTAACTTTACCTTGGTCACTATTTATAAGACATTACTTTAAAAACTTTCATAACATTTTTAACTAATCAAATGAACTCCTATTGATTTTGAACTTCACCCAAAATTATTTTATGACTAATACTTTCATCTAGTAACTTTTTTGAACCTCGAGTTTTCGGACCACTATTCATCCTATGGAAGTACTATTCATAAAAATAGAAATATTTGAGTTGTTATAGAAATAATGCAAAAAAACATAACATTGAGTAATGGTAGTGGTAATCAAAATAAGGTGTGAGGAGTATGATGATAATGATATGTGATGTCAATGAAATTAGGATAGATTATATAAAGATAATGGCTTAAAAATAGAGGTCACATAAGTGACCAAATCAATAGTGACCCTAGAGTTAAATTATATCGAAATTGTTGGGTATTTAAAGAATGAGCATGTGTATGTACTATGATAGTTATAAGCTATATTATAATTAATGACAAATGACCTATAACTATGTCAATAGAACTAGCAAATAGAGTTTGTCCATATTAGTTAGACACCTACTGGATGGATTGATTAATCAACTAGAGAATTACTAGCTACTAGTGGTTTTGGTCCTCATGGGCCATTGCATGTGTATTTGATATGGAAAGTGCAGCCACTAAGGTTTTGATAGTGAGCCCTACACACTATTGTATTGGGAGGTCTATATGGGTTGATCCTTGCTTGCCTACCTTGTTGGGTTTTAAGATGTCTTATAGGGATGATCTCTACTATCCACCTATAATGATTGGATGATTGGGATTTAGGAGGTCCCATGGAGCTTATCCCTACTATCCCTACTACTATTTTGAGGTTTACTAGGACTAATCCCTATCACTCCTAATTCAGAGGTTTTTATGAGCTAATCCTCGTTATCAAATAGAGTTGGGTAGGTTTAGCTATGAAGGTCCAAAATATAGGTCACTGCGTAGTTTGGATCTTGCTATCTAGTGTCTTTAAATGTGGTCTTTCTAGTATAGGTTTGAAATGGAGTAAAATGAACAAATATTAACAGTGATATTTTATGACATACTTGACATAATTAAAGAAAAGGAAAATAACTAGACAACTTAAAAACATTATGAGACATATTGAATTACAAGCAATAAAACTTGTTAATAAATGCCAAAGATGCATATACCTAAACTTGTATGGTTACATGATTTGTATGATAAGTGTTTTGCATAATTGTTTAGTTGACACATGCATATTACATTAAATTCACCACTATGTTTACACTCCGCATATCGGTTGTAATGCTCATAAATTGAAGTTTCATGAATAGTACTTATGTCGTATGAATAGTGTTCCTTATGAGTCGAGGCACCCTAATAAGGCTAAAAAGGGGCATATTGGTCAAAATATTTTAACGGGCCAAAAAGTGGACAAAATAAAAGAATTTAAAAAATTAGCAAAACCAATAAATCTTTTTGGGTTAAGAAATAGTAAATAGTGACATAAAATGAGATTGTGCTGAGACAACTTTGGGATATACTCGGATGGACTCAAAAATGCCAATCCCTGAACCTCAAAAATTCAAATCTATATAGTAGTGAAGGAATTTTAATTCTCTAAGGTTATATGATATTTCTTCTGAATATTTTTATTTTAGCAAGTGAATAGTGATTTAAAGTTGTCAATAGAATTTGGACTTGAAATCTTATGAGTCTCTTAATGGCACTAATCGAGGATTTTTATCTGAAATGAGTATTTTTAGAGGTTTAGAAAAATTTCTATGAATTTTTAAAGTTTAAAAAGAAACCAGGTGAAAATAGATTGTTAGATTGCCACGTGGCATGAGTTGATAAATCCGTCCACTAATATAAAAGGGTAGGCACATATAGGGGTGCCATATGTGCCAAGATCACCTCTAACCCTTATCAAACTCCCTTTAGCCAATGCCATTAACATATTCTCTTTCCCCTATTTTTTTATTTCTCTCCTCCGACCACTAAATGTCTAAAATTTTACAAGCCTCTTAGCCTCCATAGTCTCCTAAAGCCAATTCCACTAATAGAAATAAAAAAAAAAAAGAGGCTAGAAAAGGAGAAATTTAAACATGGTGAATAGTGAAAAATTTTGGTGTAAGTGTTCTTATTTTAATTTTAATTTTGGTTTTACTTAGTTTAAAGTATTCTAAGAAATCCTATGCACTTATATTTTAATTTAGTGTTATGTAAGATTTTTAGGAATTTTTCTAAGGTAAAATCCTTTATGTTTATGTCAAAGAGAAGGTGTTGAAGGAGATCACCATCAAAGTTATTCATGTGGTGGAAAAAAAGGTGTTTTCACACCTTAGATATGTGGAATTAATGTAAATTATGCATGCCACATGATTTCACATGTGTGTGAGTGTGTCTGGAATTCATGAATGTAAGTTATTAATATGGAATTAATGGAAATTGATGGTATGAGTATGTTTAAGGCATGAAAATAATGGTGTATGCATAGATTGAGTGAGAGAAAATGAGTAGAAGTGTGGGTAGTGGTAATGGCTAAAATATATGTATGTGTATGTCATGGCATGTGCATATAAAAATGGCATGGAATATATGGCATTGGCATGAAAATAGCCATAGAAAAATGAATGCAAGACATGGCATGAAAAAACTAAGGAATAATTGAATTATGACCTAAAATGACACGTAAGGTTACTACATGAAATGGTATGGATAACAATTGTAGAGATAGTCGGGGCAATAGTCCCATAAGCAGGCTCTACCTCAGAGGTCTTGTAAGGCTTTTCCTCCTAGACCTTAACCAACATATCAAGCCTCAAGTGCTCTAATGTCCACAACAAGAAGTGCACCTCTAACATATGGGAGTTACCAAGGGAGATATTAAGGGTAGTGCTGGCAGAATAGGAGAGGTGAATGCTTCATATGTGGAGCTAGAGATCTTTTCTAATGAGAGTGTCCTCAGAGATAATCTGAGGTTACACAAACCCAGGCATTAGCTGTAGCAGCACCTAGCAAGGGATCGAGGCAATAGAGATAGGAATAGCTAAGCACCAGTCAGAGGATGAGGTCAAAGGCTAGAGCTCTTGCATGATACTATATTATTCATACATGGGAGGAAGCTGAAGCACTATACATCATTGCTAGTACCTTTTTTTTATTTGATGTGCTTGTGTTAGTATTAATTGATTATGGTTCCACACATTCCTATATTTGCACCACACAAGTATGACATAAAGGGTTAGAACCAAAGTCTATAGACTTAGATATTTAAGTGAGCAACTTGATTGGAAAAGTGTGATTGTAAATACAGTTTATAAACACTATCCTTTGGTAATTCAAGAGTAGACATTTCCAATAGATTTAATTGAGCTTCCCTTTCATGAGTTTTATGTTATACTGGGTATGAACTGGCTATCAGAATATAAGGTAACGATTGATTATGAGAGAAAAAGTTTGAGTATGCAGGTGTTAGATGGGCATGATGTAATAGTTATGGGTAAAAGAAACTTATTAACAAATATTATCTTAGCAATTATAGTCAGGTGACTTATATACAAGGGATGTGAAGCATTCTTAGCTTCTATGGTAGATACTAGTACCATAACACCTAGCCTTAATCAGATACCAATGTTGTCTAAATTCCCTAAGGTGTTCCTAAATGAGTTATCGGGGTTACCTCCATATCGAGAGTTGGATTTTGAGATTGAGATATATCTTGGCATGAACCCAATGTCTATTACACCATACAGGATGGCACCAGCAAAATTGAAGGATTTAAAGCTGCAGTTGTAGGAACTATTGGATAAAGTCTTTATTAGACCTAGTATCTCACCTTAGGGAGACCTGTATTTTTTTAAAAGAAAGACGGGACATTTTGGTTATGCATTGATTATAGGCAATTAAATAAAGTAATAATTAAGAATAAATACCCTGTCACCTAAAATTAAGGATCTCTTTGATCAGTTACGAGGTGCTAGTATCTTTTCTAAGATACATTTGAGGTCAAGATATCACCAGTTGTAGATTAAGGAGAGTGATATCCCTAAGACCACCTTTAGTACTCGATATAGGTATTATGAGTTCCTTGTGATGCCATTTGGGCTCACAAATGCCCCGACAACCTTTATAGACCAAATGAATTAGATCTTTAAACCTTATTTGGATCAGTTCATAGTGGTGTTCATAGATGACATTTTGGTATATTTCTAAACTCGGGAGGAACATGAACAACACCTCAAGATTGTTTTACAAACTTTGAGGGAGAGGTGATTATATGCTAAGTTGAGCAAGTGTGAGTTTTGGTTTGAAAAAGTAGCCTTTTAAGGTCACATCGCCTTAGTTGAGGGTATCAGAGTGGACTTAAGCAAGGTTAAAGTGGTGATAGAGTGGAATCCTCATAGGAACATGACTAACATTCAGAGTTTCCTAGGATTGGCAAGATATTATCGGATATTTGTAAAAGGTTTCTTGATTATTGTAGCTCCACTGACACAATTGATAAGGAAAGATGTGAAATTTGAATCGAATGACAAATGCCAAGCCAATTTTGATAAGTTGAAAACTATGTTAACAAAGGCTCCCATTCTTACTCAACTCGAGCATGGAAAAAAGTTTGTGATATATAGTGATACCTCACATAATGGGCTTGGTTGTGTTTTGATGTAAGAAGCCAAGGCGATTACATGCGCCTTTAGGCAATTAAAGCCTTAAGAGAAGAACTATCCTATACATGATCTAGAATTGAGTGCTAATGTATTTGCATTAAAGTTGTGGAGACATTACTTGTATAGACAAAAATGTTATATCTACACGAATAATAAAAGTTAGAAGTACCTACCTATATAGAAGGAGTTAAATCTCAGACAACGATGATGGATAGAGTTAATCAAGGATTATGATTGTTTGATCAACTACCATCTAATGAAGGTATATGTGGTTGTAGATGCTTTAAGTAGGAAACACATTGCTACCCTAAATCTTATGCATGGTAGAGTGTTGTATATAGTAGAATATGCAAATTTTGTTGAAATACAAATTAAACATGACTTTAAGCAGTAGATAAAGGAGGTCCAGTTGAGAGATGAGCAAATGGTGCAAACCATATGCAATGTTAAAGAGAGGAAGATGATAGGATTTAAACTAGGTAATGATGGAAGCTTGTATTATTAGAACATGTTGTGTGTATAAGAGGTGGATGAATTGAGAATGCAAATTTTGAATGAGGCTCATAAAGCTCCATATTCCATTCATCCAAGAAGTACAAAGATGTATCTTTGGTTGAAACCCACTATTGGTGGCCAAGAATGAAGTGAGAAGTAGCTGAATATACAACTCGGTGTTTGACTTATGAGTAAGTGAAAGTTGAACACTAGGTTCCTTTTGGGTTGTTACACCCAAAAGCAATCCTAGAATAGATGTGGGAGAGGATCACCATAGATTTTGCAATAGGGTTTCCACAGATAAGGAATAAATTGTATGGGTGATAGTTGATAGATTAACAAATAGCTCACTTTACCCCAATAAGGATGGATTATTTCTTAGAGAAGCTGGCTCCGCTTTTTATTGATAAGTTTGTATGGCTACATGAAGTGCCAGTGGCTATTATTTTGGATTGATTACCAAGGTTCACCTCTAAATTTTGGAAGGAACTATAGGAGGTATTATGTACTCAATTAACATATGGCACAGCATTCCATCCACAGATGGATGGACAGTCTGAACGGGTGATACAAGTGTTGGAAGATATGCTGCACAGCTATGCAATAAAGTTCAGAGCCAATTGGGGTCAATACCTATCATTAGCTAAATTTTCTTACAATAATAGCCACCTAGCCAACTTAGGAATGGCACCTTATGAGTTACTATTTGGTAGGAGGTGTAGAACTACACTTTGTTCGAGTGAAGTGGGGGAAGGTAAGATTATGGGATCTGACTTGACTAAAGAAATAGAAGAGAAGGTTAGGATCATAAGAGACAAATTAAAAGCCACCTCAAACTGATAGAAGTCATATGCAAATTTGAAAATGAGTGATATTGAATATGAAATTAGTGAACAAGTATTCTTGAAAGTGTCATCAGGGAAAAAGACGCTTAGTTTTGGTAAAAGGGGAAAGCTCAATCCAAGGTTCATTAAACCCTATGAGATAACAAAATCCATGGGACCATTGGCTTACTAGTTAGCATTACCTTTTGAGCTACAGTAGATTCATGATATCTTTTTTGTATTCATGTTAAGGAGATACTAATCGGATCCATCCCATGTGATAGTTGCAAAGGAGATATAAGTACAACCAGAGTTAACTTATGAAGAAGAACCGATGCAGATCTTAGCTAAGGAAGTGAAGTAGCTAAGGAATAAGTCAATTCCTATAGTGAATGTGCTATGGAAACACTATAATACCATAAAAGCCATATAGGAAAGTGAAGAACATATGAAGGCACAATACCCACATCTTTTCGCAATAGGTAATTTCGAGGATGAAATTTCTTAAAAGGGAAAGTATTGTAATGATTGTAAGTCGAAGTTTCATGAACAATACCTCTGTCATATGAATAGTGTTCCCTATGACTCGGGGCACCCTAATAAGGCTTAAAAGGGGCATACTGGTCATAAAACTTTGACGCGCTAAAAAATGGACAAAATGAAAGAATTTAAAAATTTAACAGAACTAATAAATCATTTTAGGTTAAGAGCTATTGAATACTGACATAAAATGATATTTGCTGGGATAGGTCCGGGATATGCCTGGATAGACCCAAAAATGCCATACCCTGCACCTCAAAATTTCCAATTTATATGATAGTGAAGGAATTTTTTCTGAGGTCATTTTATATTTATTCTGAATATTTTATTCTAGCGAGTGAATAGTGACTTAAAATTGTCGATGGAATTTTGACTCAAAATTTATAAGTCTCTTACTGGCACTAATCGAGCATTTTTAAAATTGAAATGAGTATTTTTGGAGGTCAAGAGAAATTTTTGTGAATTTCTGACATTTAAAAAGAAATCGGGAGAAAATGGATCGTTAGATTTCCATATGCATGATCTAAGCCATCCATTCACTAATATAAAATGGTAGGCATATATGGGGGTGCCATATGTGCCAAGATCACCTCTTACCCCTCTCAAACTCCCTTTGGCTGATGCCATTAACATAATCTCTCTCCCCTATTATTTCTTCATTTCACTTTCCTCCCACCCCAAATCTCCTAAATTTTACATGCCTTTTAGCCTCCACAGTCTCCTGAAGCCAATTCCACTAACAAAAATTAGAAAAAGAGGCTAAAAAATGAGAAATTAAAACTTGGCAAATAGTGCATATACTCAGTATATCGGTTGTAATGCTCAACATGTTACATTAAATTCACCACTGAGTTTACACTCAGCATATTGGTTGTGATGCTCATAAGTTGATGTTTTATGAACAGTACCTCTGTAGCATAAATAGTGTTCTCTATGAGTCAAGGCACCCTAATAAGGCTAAAAAGGGGCATATTGGTCATAAAACTTTAACAGGCCAAAAAATGGACAACATGAAAGAATTTAAAATTTTAGCAAAACTAATAAATCTTTTCAGGTTAAGAAATAGTAAATAGTGACATAAAATGAGATTGTGCCAGGATATCTTTGGGATATGCCTGAACGGACTCCAAAATGCCAATCCTTAAACCTCAAAAAATCCAATCTATATGGTAGTGAAGGAATTTTAATTCTCTAAGGTCATATGAAATTTCTTTTGAATATTTTTATTCTAGTGAGTGAATAGTGACTTAATATTGTTAATGGAATTTTGACTTGAAATTATATGAGTCTCTTAATGGCACTAATCGAGTATTTTTAATTGAAATGAGTATTTTTTGAGGTTTAGAGAAATTTATGTGAATTTTTATGTTTAAAAAGAAACATGGAGAAAATAGACTACTAGATTGCCATATGGCACAATTTAAGCCATCCATCCATTAATATAAAAGGGTAGGCACATGTGGGGTTGCCACATGTGCCAAGATCACCTGTAACCCCTCTCAAACTCCCATTGGCCAATGCCATTAACATATTCTTTCTCCTTTATTTTTTTCTTTATTTCTCTGTCCTTTCGCCACTAAATCTCTCAAAGTTTACAAGCCTCTTGGCCTCCATATTCTCCTAAAGCCAATTCTAATAATAGAATTTAGAAAAAGAGGCTTAGAAAAGGAGAAATTGAAACATGGTGAATAGTGGAAAAATTGGTGTAAGTGTTTTTATTTTAATTTTAATTTTTGTTTTAATTAATTAAAAGTATCGTAGGAAATCCTATGCTTTTATATTTCAATTTGGAGTTATGTATGAATTTTAGGAATTTTTTAAGGTAAAATCCTTTATTTTTATGTCAAAGGGAAGGTGTTAAAGGAGATTAACATCAAAACTATTCAGGTGGTGGAAAAAGGGATGTTTTCACACCTTAGATATGTGAAATTGATGTAAATTATGCATGCCATTTGATTTTGCATGTGTGTGTGTGTGAGTGTGTATGGAATTCATGGATGTAAGTGGTTAGTATGGAATGGATGGTATGAGTATGTTTAAGGCATGAAAATAATGGTGTATACATAGTTTGAGTGAGAGAAAATGAGTGGATGTGTGGGTAGTGGTAATGGCTGAGATATATGTGTGTATGTCATGGCATGTGTACATAGAAATGGCATGGAATGTATAGCATTGGCATGAAAATAGGCATGACAAAATGAATGCAAGGCATGGCATGAAACAACTAAGGAATAATTGAATTATGACCTAAAATGACATGTTAGTTTGTTACATGAAATGGTATGGAAACTGGTTAGTAAACATGTGGAAAGAATGGCTTAGTGGAACATGGATAAACTAGTGATCCTCT
>CANXYI011686099.1:0-10314 GCA_948208565.1 Hura crepitans
GAAGTTTAGGGCAAAAGAGATGGCTAGGTTCATAGAAAAGAATCTAACTTTCAGATATAGGGTTTTACACCATATAGTTTTAGATAATGCTGTCAAATTTTAGGCTAAGACTAAGGCACTTTTGCATAAGTACAAGATATAACACTATAAATCTTCTCCTTAAACACCATATGGTAATTGTAACATGCTCTATTACTGTAACTCTCTTTAGAATAAGAATGTAGAGATGTCACTCTACTATACTGAACCCTAAGATGAAATTGCAGTAGCATGGTAGCTATCAAGAGGCCTACCAAAAAATTTACTTGTGAAAAACATTCCTATATCATGTAACAACTACCAAACAATAATGACAATACATAGCACATAGGCATGATCGAAGCTTAACACCCCAAATGACAACTCAAAGTAAGAGCATGCAACTAACTCAACTTGATCTCCTGTACTTATACATTTTACCCATATTGATGGATACACTCATATCACCCATTGAAAGCCTATGCATACACCTATATAGCTTTCTTAACCTATTGAGTATTAGCCATTTCTCTAGCTATTATACCATATATACATTATTACAAATAATAATAAGTTGCTATGCCATATCTATTTGTACATGTTGAGTATCATACATTCCTAGCTATATAATTTGGCAATAGGCATAATAAGGCATGTGAGGATTCTCATAAGACTACTCAAGTTAGGTGTCCTACTCAGTAGCCTCCCATAACCTACATAAAAAGTAAGCAATTCCATTAGTTCTCTAAATATCATGTTCATCATGCCAAATTATGATACATGTGAATAGGCCTATGAATGGTAAAGCTAAAAACTAATGACAAGGGTGGTCTCGCTTAATCTTTTGCTATGTTTTATATTGTAAGCTGGAAAATATTAGTGGCTTTAGCCATTATTAATCACATAATAACTCGTATGGCACTAGTGCCAAGCTTAAATCGATTGTATATTTGCATAAATCCCTTTTTGCCTAGCCCAAGTTGCCTTAACATGGATTCTGAGAAGGTTTATTGTAGGCACTTATTCATTAAATATTACACTTTCTTCTTGATCATCGTAGATATAAGTACAAATGTTCTATCTTTCCATTACTGGGTTTCCTTAAACCCTTCTGGCAACAGCTAGAATTGCACAATAAACTTTTTATGTATGATTTACATTTTACAAATGTGCAATCAAAATATCCTATTTATGTAATATGTTCAATCCAACTATAGTATTTAAATATTTATTACCACTTAGGCATAGCCATATTTTTCAATGCTTACTAATGCATGAATATATAGCTCATAGAACTTGAAATAACATGTGAAAGAAAACACATACAAGATGACACATAATACATACAAGATGACACATACACATTACGAAATATGTAACCTTTATATATGAACTAGAAAGTCTTACCTCTTTATTGATAATAAAAAAGATATCTTCTAACACAACCAACATTCATAATTTGTTGGCAAAACTTACTAATAAGAGTAACAATTTAATTAAAGTCCTTTAGGCTTTTACATAAAACTTTTCACTTGATGTCTTTCTTTACTAATTACCTGCTAAGGATTAGTTCTACAAGTTGTATAGCTTACTTTACCTTTGATCTATTAGGTTTTAAGCATTTTTTCTATTTAAGAATATAGTTACAATCAGACATCTCCATATATTACACACAGAAGCTAGTCTTATTTATAAAGAAAGTACATCATAAGTGTGACACCTCTTCCCTAATTCTATTGTCGGACCTGAATATAGAATGTGCACACAAACGCATTACCAAATCCATAACATTATATCCCTTTTTTAAAATGTGATTAAATCTTTCTTAATAAAATGTTTATTTTACAAAAATACAGGTTTACAAAAATTTTCAAAAACTAGTTACTTTCCACACTTAGGAATCCTCATATTGAAAATATAATAGTATAATGGCTGTTCCAAGATACTATCCCAAATGTGAATAGTAACTTATAATATCAAAAACACTTTTATAAATATTTTCACATTCATTCAAATTTCCAATGCTCCTTCTACTCAACTTATATCCATCAGTAACACAACATCTCAAAACTTGCATCAATTATATTAGCATGTAATCATCCCAGTTCAAAAATCAACTTTAAAATAAGTTATAGACATTTGAAATCCAAAAACTAATATTTTCATCTAGCTTAACCCCCATTCACAAAATTGCACCCATATGAGTGCTATCTATCTATACATTATAAAATTCAGATACAAAATATACCAAAAGATTCTTCCTTTTTTGATAACTTAATGATCTGAGGCTTTCCTCTCAAATTATCACCTTACTTATGCATCACAAAAACAAATGATGTGCTAAGCAATAACTTAATGGTATAATCGATATAACTTGTGTAAATATGCCAATAATCATCATACATTAATATATAAAATATGAACATTCACATTTTTAACATGATATGCAACATTAAACAAAACATGCATAGATGCACTAACATGACATAAAACATGTATATACAGCATCATAAATATCATTCATCACTATATAATGTAAAACATCACATAAACATTTTCATTATTCCTTACAGCCTATTTAATAAGCCCATATTCAAAAAACAAAGACACTATGGATAATAGAGTATCAATGGACCACTTGGTCCCTCCGAACCATGTAGGCCTTGCATGCAACAGACATAAAGTGTGACACCCCCCACTAGATTCTCGAAGAAAACTAATAAGCGATGCACTTCCCGCCAGGTCACCCATTCAGAAATTTCCCCCATGGTCATTCATTTAACTTTCACTTATGCCATACTAGACAATTCCATTTGAATCCAAAATCATTCTAGGCAATTCCTATAGTCCATTTAGATTAGTATCGATATGGTTTAGCCATTACAGAGGGAATCTAACACACTCTAGTACCTTTAAAAAAATTCGGCAGCACGATGGCTACCTGGGTCATTATCCCAAAATTACTATTCACCTATAGACACTTAATATTATTTATCATATCTTTTGGACCTATATAGTCCCCCAAGCATCATCCTATCAAACATATATACTATCACACAGCTAAAAACATATATATATAGAGTCTTAGGTTCATATCATCAACAAGAATTATTTCTATACATACATTCACAAATAAACATATAGGGTTATTTTATTTACATCAATAGTTTAAACTTACTCACATACATCACATATACAGAGCTTAAAAACATGGTTTCTACCCAACTTCATCTAGCTATATGGATATCAAAACTTTACAACATTAGCTTCTTATTCCTTCTCAGTTATCCTCTAAACTCTCATCAACACACTTCACGAGGTAAGATTCCGCTCTTAAGTACTTGTGCACCAAAATAGGTACGTCGAGTATACGAGATACTCAATGGTCAACTTAAAGCATTTAAATCATGACATTATATCTTTTTATACTTATGCAGTCCACTAACTAAGTTTATCTTATTATTTGATTCAACTTACATAACATGGTGCCAAATTACTAAAATACCCTTAAGGCATTTATATGTCATGAAATAACCTTTTTGACACACATAAGTTATCTAAAGTAATTATTATGATTCATAGCATGCATATTTTGCATTAATTAATTTATTTAACAACCTAGGTGTAAAATGGCCAAAATGCCCTTTAGCTTGTATTTCATCAGTTACTCAGAAAAAGTCATCCAATTGTGCTTAATTTTTATCTTCCATAATTATTCTGCTTATTCAATTAATTTAATTTACTAGCCCGACTAGGAAGACGACACTTAAAAACACTGGATCTAGAGGGAAAAATAAAATAGTGCAGTGGTCCCCATTCTGGACCTACGCCACAATATGTGTGCCACAATGAAGATCAGCCTATAGTCTCTCCAGACACAAGTAAATAATAGCTATGTGACATAATGAAGATTAGCCCATAGCCCTCCCTAGCCACAAATAAGTATCATCAACAACTAGGTGACATAATAGAGATCAGTCCATAGACCTCTCCAGCCACTAATAAAATTACCATCTGAATATTAGACAACTAGCAACTACAAAACCCTAAGTTAACTGGTCAACCCATCCAGTGGGTGTCTAACTAATAAGCCAAGTAGCACATTTTAAGTTTATTTATTAACCAAAAATATTCTTATAATATTTATATTGCAAAAATAGATAGTTATGATTTTTATCACACTTTATTTTTTAGCCACTCTAATATAGCCACATTTTAAGCTCTATCGGGTAAAAATTGCAAGATAATCTTAAGTCATATTATTGCCAAAATTCAAGGTTTAATATGTTATGATTTATCATAGCATTAGTTCTTAGGAAACTAACACTTTCTGTCCAGTGACATTTTTGGTTCAAGTACAACTGGATAGTTATAGATTATTTTGACCACTTTCTAACATACAATTCTGGGACTATTTTAAGTCCAAATTTAACACAGTTTTCAATGTCTTATTAACCACATTCATAGGCCCTAAGCAAAACTATAGGTACAAAAGCCATTCTTACATATGTTTCAAATCTAGCCCTAAAGGCATAAGCAAATAATGCAATTACATAGCATCTTTCAAGCCACTTTTTAAGTCTATATTCTAGGCTTTTGCCACAAGTTTTGGTTCAATGTTATTCATTCATTTATAAGTACATTATCAAGATTTATACAAGTCAAATTATGCCATGTTCATTATCTAATTTAAGGCCATTTTAAGTATATTCACCAAGCCATTGTAGTACTTGTCCATTTCCACTTAATCAAGCAAATTTACATGCCTTATTACCTTTAATTTTCTCTCGAGTACAAAAGAAAATATACCTAATTACATTTCCTTTTTCCCATTCTAGCAACATTCCTTCACCAATGTGTGCCACTAACACTAACACACACACACTTACTTAATTTCAAGCTAATTCCCATAATTTACACAAGTATAAGGCCTAATAAACATATCAATTCAAATGACTATGCATAAGCAATATACATTTGATCATTAAAGGCCATAAAACCATAGCAATCAATAATTCAAACCACTAATTATGTCTTTAACACGGAATTTCTCTCAGGTACTTATTTAAATCATACCATTTATTAAAACACTCACACTTAGAAGTACCAACAAGCTATTTTACCACTCTTCATATATCCTTTAAGCAATATAGGTCCTAGAAAAAGTCACGACCAAGAAGGATTTTAGGCCTAAAGTTTAACATTTCAAGCAATCCATATTGTTCACATTGCAAATACACATTTCCACCTTTTGATATGTTCACTAAAGGTTTTCCTAAGCTAATCTCTATAATTAGCCATCCTTATATTCATTTCTAGTATCATTGTACCATAAATGGCATGAAAGAAATCCTCTAAGTCCACTTACTTATGATGGAGTCCTTTGAATCCTCAAGAATAGCACACTAACTAGCACCAATAGTAGTTTTACCCCTCCTCCATAGACCTCTAGATGCCATCCAAATGCCACAAACACGTCACACGCAACATCACACAAGTGTTAGGTATGATCTAGCATAAAAAAGCAACCAAAAAACTAAAGAAATGGAGGAGAAATAGCTATGGACTCACCTAAGGGTTAGCATTTTAGATTGTCTAAACCAGAAAACTTTGGCAATTTTTTTCTCCCAATTGAGAGGTCCTTTCTACCCAATTCTTTTTCCTCGTGGTGCCTAATAGGCAAACTTAAATTGAGAGACTAGATTCACCATTTTTAGTGAAGAGAAGAAAAAGTTATGGCTAATTTCCTCCACCCTTGGTGTCGGCATCAGTAGCCAAAAGGAAGAAGAATCCACCCTTCAATTTAAGTGGAATTCCACTTGTTGTATAATATTTGCCACTTGGAAAACTTGCTTAGCCACTTGGCATGGTGTGGGCCCTATTCTAACATGTTAAGGTTGTCTTGAAACTTCTCGAACCATCTCGATTTTGTGGCAAACTTCAAAAATTTATAGTAATTCACCTGGACCTCAAAAAATTACACAATTTGTTTTAAGATTCATATTTTAATTCCCTCTACCTATTCATAAATTTTTGTGGCCAAATTCCTTCAATAGGGCAATTTTTGGATTGCCTCGATTTGTGTGCCAAACTTAAAAATTATGAGAATTGGCAAATGACCTCTAATTCCAAAAATTCTTTCACCATTAGACTCAATATAATTTTTGAGCTTTAAGGTCTAATATTTTTAAATCTATCCGGGCACATCCTAGGTTGAAAAATTTTTATTGCACCGAGGGGTAGCTTTCAGTCTGTAATGAATTATTAGTTCTATGAAAATTTTAATTTTTGCTCTTTTCATCAAATTAAGGCCCCTTAAAGTTTCATGACCAGTGTCATTGCCTCGATTCATGTGCAAGTAACCCGGCACCCCAAGTGCACTTCTCGAACCTTGTGGCACTATTTATGGAGCCTCAAAACACGTGTGCTACATTTCTTCCCCTCTTAAGAAATTTTCATACTTGAAATTACCTAGAGCTAATAAAGGAGGATATTAAGCTCCCATTTGCTCATCTGGCTCTCAGGTAGCTTTCTTTGTAGTTTTATTCCTCCATAGCACTGAAGCAGTGGTATGGACTCATCTCTATAACTATCTCATTCTACGAGCCATACTTTATATTGTTTCCTCTTCATAACTTATCCCCGGCTATACTTTGATATTTGTCATTGGAGTCACATGTAAAAGATCCTATCTGTACCCCCTGAGCATAGAAATATAAAAACACTGTGTATTGTTGTAGCTTAGTTGGTAATACAAGCCTGTATGCTAGAGGTCCGACCTTATCAATATTCTCATAGGATCTGATGAACTTAGGACTCAATTTCCCTTTTTCCTGGACCTTCACACCTTTCTCTTTAGAGAAACCTCTAGAAATACTTTTTCTCTAACTGAATATTTAGTAGCTCTCTACTTTAAGTTAGCACATGATTCTTGTCTAATCACATTGTTATTAATCTTTTTCTAATTAATTTCACTTTTCTTTAGCCTCTTTAGTCAAATACACTCTGAAGACTTTCTTTCTCTAACCTCACTCTAACATGAAAGGGTCCTGCATCATTTATCATACGATGCCTCATATGGGTTTGTTTCTGAACTAAACTGGTCACTACTATCATAGGCAATCTTTGCCAAGAATATATGCACACACACACACACACACACACACATATATATCTCAGTTAACCATAAGCTTACTAATACCATCTCATAACATATTATCAGACATCTGTATCACCCTCTCTGACTATCCATTAGACTAAGGATGAAAAAATATGTTATAAACTAGTCTGGTGCCTAAAGCTGCTTATAGCTTTTTCCAAAATTTAGAAGTAAAACAAAGATCTTTATCCAAATGACAGTCACTAGCACATTATGAAATCTGATGATTTCATTACATATAGTCTAGCCAACCTCTTTAAAACTAATCTATCCTAACTGGGTAACTTGAACTATCTTGACCATCTGTCAACAATTATTCATGCAACATTGCATTTACCTTTGGTCAATAATAAACCCATCACAAACTCAGGGTTAACTTTTCTTATTCTCACTCTGGTATAACCGTAGGATGCAATAATTTAAAAGGATCCTGATGCTCAGCTTCTACCTACTAGTATGTTAAATAATTGATATCATATTCTACTACATTTCTTTCCATACCAAGCCACTAATAAATAAAATTTCCAAGCTCAAAATTTTCCTCCTAAAATGTATGAAACAAGGAGCCTCATGTATTCCCTTAAACATTTGCACCCAGATCCTCTGTACAAGATACACATGATCTGTTATTATGATTCAACTACTCACTTACTACTAACTCAGACCCTGTGCTCTTCCCCTCTTTAGCTTTGCAAATTATCTGAACCATCTGCTCATCTCTCATCCGATTCTCTTTGATCAACTATCTAAAATTTGACTTCACTTGCGATTTAGCTAATACAACATCTTCTGATGTGAATTGTAACTTGACATTCATAGCTTTCAAGGTCACCATAGATTTCCTATGCTTAGCATTTGCTATCACATTAGCTTTCACTAGTAGGTTGTCAATCAGGCAATTAAAATCCTAATTCAACTTTATATAGCTTCTCTATCTCAGTTCCTTTCTCTTGAGTAAAGGAATACTTCAAGTTTTTATGATCTATACATATTCAGCCTTCCTTTTTATACTGATAATGCCATCGTATGTTTCATAACAACCATAATGACAACTAGCACCAAATCAGGGGTAGGATAATCCTTCTCTCATGGTTTCAACTATCTTGAAGCATAAACCACTACCTTTTCATCCAACATTAACACCTAACAAGCCATTTAGTGAAGCATCACTGTATATAACAAAGTCCTTACCCTATTCAAGTTGAATTAGGATAGTAGCCTTTGTCAACATCTATTTTAGCTTAACAAAACTGGCTTGACATTGATTATCCTAAACAATTTTTTTTACATTCTTTCTGATTAGTTCAGTTAGAGGAGTAACAATAGTGGAAGTCCTCTTACAGATCCTTTGTAATATAAACTAAGCCCAAAAAATTTCTCATCTTAGTTACATTCCTATATGGTTTCTATTAAAACACTACCTTACCTTTACTGAGGCCAATTCTGACTCTCTTTATTAAAATTATGTGGCCTAAAGAAAAACTTTATCTGCCTAATTCACACTTACTAATTTGGGTATACAACTATCCCTCTCTTTTAGGGTCTGTATCACAACCTTAGGTGTTATTCATACTCTTTCTAGTTTTTAGAGTACACCATAATATCATCCAGGAACACCATTACCACCGGTCTATATAAGATTAAAAGCTTTACCCATGGCAATCTATAAAAGTTGTTGAGCATTAGTGAGCCCCAATGCATCACAAAAACTCAAAATGCCTACACTAGGTCTTAAAAGCAATCTTAGTAACATCAACTTCCCTAAATCCTTAGCTTATAGTATCCAGATCTCAGGTCAATTTCAAAAGAATGAAGACCAACCCGTCTCAAATGATCAAGAAGATCATCCACCCGAATAGGGGATGCTGATTCTATACAATCACTCTGTTCAAATACCTTTAAGGTAATACCTAACCCAAGAGACCTATCTTTCTTTTTTATAGACAACTTAGACACTTATTGAGAAGTTATACTGGGTTTGATAAAACCCTTATCACATAGCTCTTATAGCTATATTCTCAGTGCTTTTATTTCAACAGATGCCAACTTATAAAGAACAATAAGCACTAGAGTAATACCAAGATACACCTCTACTTCTGAATCTAGTTCTCTCCAGGATGATAACCCTGGTAGCTTATTAATGTTACATCGAAGAACTGAGATTTAACTTAAATATATGCTAGATCAAAATTAATTCAGTTAGATCAATACCATAGGGTAAACATGCCTCTCTCCTTCCGAAGGAGTTATTATATCTTGATAACAAAGATAAGATTGTCTAATAGGCTTCTCTCACCATCCACTGTCTCTATCAGTCTTCATATAGTCTGTAGGGTTAACTTCCTATGGTTACACTCAGTCATAGCTAGATACATAATAAGCCAATCTATCCTAAGAGTACCTCAATTTATTGAAATATAATTCAATCAAATCAACAACAATATATGCCCCTAAATCACTTGAGGGCATCTTCTATGCACCCCATTCATAATCACACACTTTACCATAGGGTTATTAACTCCAATGTCTGCATTAACTTGCTCAGGCCCTATCTGCCTATTCTACGCTGGTGCAATACATACACATAAGGGCATTAAATTAAGGTCTATCAAAGCCAAGACTAAAATATTAGATAAATAGAATACTAGTCATACCATCTGGTGCTTTAGCTACTTTTCTAATTCCCACTACACACTGCATAGCTAAAGCACAAGCCTTAACTCTAATACCTTGACTAACAATGAACTACTTTCCTTTAGTCTATCTTTGACCCCTACTTTAGGGTGCCATATTAGGTATCCATGTCTGAGCACCCTCTTTCTATGTTGGAGGACACTTTCTCTATAGTGGTCTCTAGCACCACAATGGAGGCATTCTTCCCACTTACCTCCTCTGCATTGCCTCTAGTGTCTCTTTTGACAAAAGCCACACATGGGTGGTCCACTTTCGGTACCCTTTCTCCTTATCTTACCAATCTACACTGCACTAGACTGTCCCATAGTGCTCTACCTCTTTTTCTAAAAGAGGTCTCTCCTTACTGGTACCATTTCCTCTTTGCCACCTGTAACTAGTACTGGTACTACTAAATCCCTCTTTCTGAGTTTTAGTTATCTGTATCCTTGACCTTTCATTTAGTC
>CANXYI011686222.1:0-10815 GCA_948208565.1 Hura crepitans
ACCAAATGAATAGTGAATTTTACGACAATGGCAAAGTCATAATTTTTGTGTGTGAATTAGGTCTAAAAATGTAACCTAAGGGTAAATTAATAATAAATACAGTCTAAAATAGTTAAGGGCCTATCAGTTAGACACCCATTGGATGGGTTGACCTATCAACTAGGGGATAGAGCAGTTGCTAGGTAGTCGGTCCTTCTGAGGCCCATTGCCCTATGTTGTTTATGGTGGGTATAGCCACCGAGATTGTATGATGTACCCTATATGGTTATTGATGTATATGTGGATATTAGGAGTGGTCTATAGGTAGTTCCCTGGTATCCACCTTTGTGCTACTGATTGCTATGTTTCGCAGATATTAGGAGTGGTATATGGATGGGTCCCTACTATTTGCCAGTCTGATCTTGGGAGTGGTTTACAGATAAGTCCCTGCTATAGGGTGAGGTAAGTGCAACTACCTAGGCCCTAAAAGTGGGCCACTGCATAGGACACATCCTGTTGTCCAGTGTCTTTAAGTGTAGTCTATCTGGTATGGGCTTGTAAAAGAAGTAATTAGATAAGTAAGTTGACTTAAATGAATGAACATAGGGTAGTAAGGATCACTTGCTGTGTGTGAAACATAACATGCTTGCCTATGTGATTTGACATAATATATTTGAATTATTCCACCACTAAGTGTTATACTCAGCAAGTCTGTGTTCTGATGTGCAGGCCGTAGATAGAGTCTGAATCGGCATCAAACATCACCACCAGTGTAGCTGCATAGAGCTTTTGGTATTTTTAATTTCCCTTTTGAGTTATGTAAATAGGAATGCACTCATGTATATGAATAGAGTGGGTATTATGGGATATATGTACAACCGACTATAATAAACTGAAATGTTTGCATGGTTATGTATGTTAATACATGTTTGTTCTGCATGTGTGTGCTGATAGGTCTATGACCCTGTAAGTTATGGGTTGAACATGATACTATGTTGCTAGCAGTAGTCTGAAGGACTAGAGGGTCTAAAAGGAGAAATAAGGTGGAAGTTGAATTAGAAGTGTTTTTCCTTGCAAGATAAATTAAGTTAGTGACCAGGGTAGCCGTTATGCTGCCTGATTTTCTATGAATGTCTAGTAGTGCCTAATAGGAGTTTTAACGGACTAGAATAGACAATAATTAGGGAATAAATGGTTAGACTGGACTAAAGGAGCTGTTTGGTCAAACTTAGTCAAACATGGGTAAAGGTTAAATGAAAGGCCTTTACGGAAAACCTAGGATGGGTGACCGCAATGGGAAGTAGCACACATTACCTATTTCATGTAGAAATGGGTAGGGGGTGTAACATATATGTATGTATGTATGTATGTATGTATGTGTTATATGTGTGTGTTATGTGTTAAGTAAAGCTTAAAAAACACTTGTGTATGTGTTGAACTTAATTCATAAAATGAGAAGTGGAAACGAAGAAAGTAAATACACGAGATATAATAGTTACAATCTAAAACATAATATGTGTGTTGGCAAGTGAATATATATGTGTGATTATGTTTGCATCTAATATGAAGGGTATGCCTAAATGATGATAAATGAAATTGCTTATGGGAGGTACTAAGAAGTCTTATAAGTATGAACTTTCATGTTGTACATAAGTAATGAGCTCGAATGAATTATGAACTATAATGGCCAAGTAATGTTTTCATAGTTTATAAGTTTGAATTGCTACTTATACTTCGTAAGGTTAACATTAGACATGTTAAAAGTAATTATAGCTCTATGGCTTAGAATTAAGGAACTAGACATGTTGCTAATTGAAGCTTGAGGTTGTAAAATTATTCAAATGCTTATGATAAAGCCTAATGTTTGAAAAAAAATGAAATCTAGTTGACATTATGTGGTGAACTTATGCACATTTTTATTTTAGGTTGAACGGTATCATTAATAAAAGTGTGAACATGATGTGTTGATAAGGCATGATCTTGGATATGTGCATTTATGTGATGAATAGACATATATGTTACTAATTAGATATTTGTGATCAATGACCATATTGAATAAAATGATAATGTTCAAACTTTGATGGCTAAACTCCTTAATAACATTTGAATGGTCATCATTATCTTGAAATGATGAATTATGAATGGTATGTTTACATTATGCTTAGAATGAGATATATGAATAATGTTGTGATTTATGTTATGTATAATGTTATGAAGTATATTACATTAGTGACATAATTACGATTATCCATAATGTTAGATGGATGGCCATTTGATATCCATACATGTAAATGTATATTGTTATATAATGCATGCATGAGAACGATTATGTATGGGATTGAATATTGTGATCATGTTTTTGGTGAGATGGGGTAGGTAATATGAGGAAAAGTAGGTATGATGACATGTGATATGCTAGTTATACCATGCAAGAACAAGATGAAAATGTGAAGGTTAATTATATGATACGAATATAATATACATGTTTATGTCCTAAGTGAAGTGTGATATGAATGAGGCATTGTCATATAAATGTAAATAGTCATGAAAAATGGTATTGATATGTGAAATGAGAAAAACAATTGTGTTTAAACATATTGTGGCATGACAATATATCATGATTTGCCAATGCATTGAATATAATGATTATGATGCTCGTATAAGGATTTTGCTTAATGTTTGTTTGTAAGTATATGTTGCTTATGTTATTTTGGATAAAATATTTATCTGCATGATAATGCTTGGGTATAAAAAAATTATACATGACATGATAAATGAACATTTTTTCATCCCAATATTATAACAAATCATGTTTAATAAGATAATACATCAATGATAACAGTGGTTATGCCATAATAGTAGTACAGGAAAGAATGCTAAAGCATTACGGTGCCAATCTATGTAGGTGCAACTATGTAAGCCATGATTCGGTATTGCATAATTATATGGGTGTAGCCACGTAAGCCATGATTCGGTATTGCATAATTATATAGGTGCAGTTGTGTAACTCATGATTCAGTACTACACAATTATGCTGGTGTAGCTGCATAAGCTACGATTCTATACTGCATAATGTTAAGTATGAGAAAAGGGGTGAAAAGTAAAATTACAGTAGAAAGTGTTAATTATCTCCTATAATTTAGTAAGCTAGATATATTTCCTTTTTATTTTTTTTTTGTACAGTTGTAGGACATGAAATTTTAGTGTATGCGCAACTCAACATTTTTTTCTCTTTCTTTTATATGATGTAACATCCCTTCTTTAGGACAACAACAAATGAATGAATCATTTTTCTCTATTCTCTATACACATCTCTCTTTTGTCTTATTCTTTCTACTCTATTCTTAATCCTATTCTTCTTCTACTCTAGTTCAGCCTAATTTCTATTCCTAAATAATTCTACCACTAGTTAGGATTAAATCCTAAAAATTGGTATCAGAGCCCACCGATTCTCGACTATGTTCTTCCTTCTACCACCTAAAATTTTCCATGGTCAAAATTCAAAAACCCATTGAGGATTCTTTTACTCCAATGGCCGATCTAGAGGAACAAATGTAATCTTTATGCTATAAGGCTGAGGAACAAGGCAATTTCTTACACTAGCATAACATTTATATGGAGAATCTGATACAGGAGTAGCAATCTTGTGGGAGAAGCACAAAAAGACCTAGGTCTTTTATGAAGAACTAAGGTTGGAAAGCCAACGTTCAGTGGCTTACCTTGCCCAGCTAATTCAAGGTAGCTATTCCAACCCACCAACTTTAGATCCTCTACCAACCTCTATCCCCAATAACAACAATGTCACAAGTACTACTAGAGGTAAAAAAACTCTCCACTTTAGTCTTGACTGTCTTCGATTGGATAAAGGAATCCTTCCTACTCATACTCTAGGAGAAGGTCTAATCCATAGGGGTCATTAAAGACTTATTTGAATAAGCTGGTGCCTAGGTATGACTTATCACTTTTTATGGGGTCGGATGTTAAGTCTTGGTTGGATAAACGTAAGAAATATTTCCTCATTTTTGAGGTGCCCCCTAAAAAGTAGGTTGATATAGCTAGTTTATTCTTGCTAGGGAAGGTTGAAGCATGGTTTCTTAACTGGAATAGAAATCGAAGAGACACTAGTTGGGTGGTTTTTGCAGATACTTTGGGTAGACAATTTAAAGAGTATAGTGAAGCTAATATGGTTAAGGATATGCAAAAAAAATTAGGCAAACCATTATTGTTGAGGAATATTTAGACAGATTTGAACTCCTTAAGCTAAAATTGAAGAGATTATACCCATCTAAATCTAAATCTTTTTACATATCCAGCTTTATTGGTAGTTTACAAGATTATATTAAGTCTGTCATCAAGATGTTTAAACCCACTAAATTTTACTCTGCCATTGAACAAGCATTATTTCAAGAGCAACACCTAGTAGCTATTAAAGGCCATAACCCCTATCGAACCACTGCCAAACCTTAGTCCTCTTTTGCCACCACACTTCTTAAATCTCTCACCCATTTATCTGCATTCTATAACACTAATTCTAACCCTACTTTACCAATCAGTTCATCTATTGAAAAAACCTATCTGCCTAATCAAATAACTTGACCTCCTTTTAACTCAAATTTCTAAAACCCAAGCACTTGTACATGTGGAGATAGGCTCAGACAAGGTCACCAATGTGCCAACAAGAAATTAATGGCCTTAAGCACCACTGAATATGAGGATTTAGGTGGGGGAAGAGTGGTATGAAGTAATGAAAGAGGAAGTGCTAGAAAATGACATCCTTGAAGAGCAAATCGCCCTTTCCATTAATATGGTGGAAGGTGGCTTAAGTGACAATACTATAAAACTCAAGGGGTAGATTAATAGCAACCTCATAATGCTGTTCATTGATAGTGGGAGTACCCATAGCTTTATGGACTCCAAAATTGCCAAGGATCTCAAGTTTCCATTGATAAAAGAATCCCCTGATATCATTAATATGGCTGATGGCAAAAAATTAACAATCACTACTTGGTGTAACGGGTGTAAATGGACTATACAAGGCACTAAGTTTGAATTTCATGTGAGAATCCTAAAATTGGGTGATTACAATATAATTTTAAGAGTGGATTGAATAAAATGTCACTCTCCTATCACATTTGATTTTTTAGTCAACAAGCTTACTATACACAAAGATGGGAACGCTCTAAAATTAGGAGGGTTAGATGACAAGGTTAGTCTACGGATCATGTCAGTTAAGGACATAAATAAGGCTATTAACAATCACTGGAAGGGCATTGCTTCCACCCTATTCTTGTTACAAGTACAACCTCTAGCTAAAATTGAATCTAAGCAAACAATTGAATCCATTCCCACACCTATTCAACCCCTACTAGAACACTACTAAGCCTTATTCCACTCATCTACCCAACTTCCTCCTCACCTAGTTCATTATCATGCTATTCCCCTTAAGCCTAATTTAGAACCTATTAAAGAGTGACCATATTGATATTTATATCATTAAAAGTTTGAAATAGAGAAGTTGGTTCAAGAAATGTTATCAAACTACCTCATCTAACCTATATGCTTTACTAATGCTCTTAGCTAAGAAAAAAAATGGTTCCTGGAGGTTTTGTGTTAATTATTGGGAGCTTAATAAGATCAAGACAAAGGGTAAATTGTTAATCCTAATAATTGAGGACTTAATGGATGACTTATTAAGGGCTATCATTTTTTAAAGCTTGATCTAAGGTTTGGTTATCACCAGATCCAAATAAAGCCCATTGACATTCCCAAAATTGCCTGCCTTTAAAACACATTCTAGGCACTTTGAGTTCTTAGTCATGCCTTTTGGCTTACCAATGCCCTATCTACCTTTTAATCCCTTATGAATTAAATTTTCCAACCTTACCTCAAAAAATTCATTTTAGTTTTCTTTGATGACATACTCATTTATGGTTCCTCTCTCAACCAACACCTCCACCACCTAAAAATAGTCTTTGACATCCTCTAACACAAATAACTCTATCTTAAACTTTCTAAATGTGAGCTTGCCAAACCCTCCTTATCTTATCTCAGCCACTTTATTTTTGCCTAAGGCATTTCCACTAATCTAGAAAAGATTGTTATAATTATCTCATGGTATGTTCTAAAAAACCAAAAAAGTTTGAGGGGCTTCTTTGGTTTTACAAGTTATTATTGGAGGTTCATAATGAGTTATGGAACTATCTACAAGCCCCTAATTGAATTGTTAAAAAAAGGATTAGTTTCATTGGTATCTCATCACCTAAAATGCTTTTAACCACCTAAAAAATTGATAACTATAGCCTCAGTCTTTGCATTACTAGATTGCACTAAACCCTTATTGATTAAGTGTGATGCTAGTAGTTTGGGAATAAGGGCTATGCTAATGCAAGTTGGACAACCTCTAGCCTATATCTCCAAACCATTCAGTCCTAGAAACTAGTACTTATCAGCTTATGGGAGGGAAATGTTAGCCATCATTTTTGCTACCACAAAGTGATGTCATTACCTAAAACACTGCCCCTTCATTATATGGACTGATCACATGAGTCTAACACATCACGTAGATTAAGGGGTGCATAATTACTTATATTAATGAGGCATCTCTAAATTATTTGGCTTAGACTATGTTATACAATATAAAAAAGGGGCTGACAATAAGGTGGTAAATGCACTTACCCATTCCTAATCAAGCTTTAGGTGCAAGAATGAGTATATATATACACCAGGCCTTCTATAACCCTTACCCATTCCTAATTAATCTTAGACTAATGTTACTATAGACTTTATTGAGCACCTTCCTAAATCAGAGGGCTTTGATACCATCTTAGTGGTTATTGATAGGTTTTTAAAAATAACCCATTTCATTCCCTTGTCCCATCCTTTTACTATTATAATGGTTGCCCAAGTATTTATGGATAATGTGTTTAAATTACTTGGAATGCCACATACCATTATTTTAGATAGAGATAAGATATTTATAGGTTTTTTTGGCAACAATTAATGAAACAATTGGGTACTATTTTGCTATTTATTTCGGTCTATCACTCTAGACTGATGGTTAATCTGAAAGACTCAACATATGCCTTGAAACATACCTTAGATGTATAACTTTCCATAAATCGAAGCTTTGGAGTCATTGACTAAGTCTTGCTGAGTATTGGTATAACATTACATACCATTTAATTAATAAGATGAGCCCTTTCAAGCTATATATAGAGCCCCTCCCTCACTATCGATCATCCCTGCAACCTCAACTTCTGTAGTGGCAGTAAAAGACTACTTAAATATAAGAAACGCTATGAATGCCTATCTCAGTGAGTAATTCTCTTACTCTCAAAATAAGATGAAGCAGTATGTTGATAAAAGAAGATCAGAAAGGCAATTTTCTATCAATTATTGGGTTTATCAAAAGCTCCATCCCTATGGACAATCTTCCATTTCTATTAGAAAGTCTCTAAAACTGAATGCTCGATTTTATGGTCCCTGAAAAATTCTAGAAAGGGTTGGGAAAGTAGCCTACAAACTATAATTACCCCTTAATTACAAGGTCCTTCATTTTTTTCATGTATCCTTGCTTAAAAGGAAACTAGACACTATTCATCCTATCTAATCCTCCCTACCACCAACCTTTGAGGATGAATTCATCATTGTTCCAAAGATGGTTCTCAACACTAAAACCATCCTCTTAAGTGACACTCTTATGGAGCAGTTCCACATTAAATGGTAGAGTTTGCCCTTTATAGATGCCACTTAGGAAGACATGACTTTTATCTAGTCCTACTTTGCTAATTTTTACCATTCTTGGGGATAAGAATATGCTTAAAGGGGGCATTGTTAACTATGAGAGAAGGGGTAAAAAGTAAAATTATAGCAATAAGTGTTAGTTGTCTACTATAATTTAGTAAGTTAGTTATATTTCCTTTTTATTCTTTTTTTTTTTGTACAACTATAGCATATGCAATTCTAGTGTATGCAGAGCTCAACTTCCTTTTCTTTTTCTTTTATATGATGTAACGTCCCCCTTTTGGGACCACAACAAGTGAATAAATCATTTTTCTATCTTCTCTCTCCATATCTCTCTTTTGTCTTATTCTTTTTTCTTTTTTTCTTATTTTTGCTCTATTTTATCTAATCCTATTCTTCTTTTTCTACTCTAGTTTAGATTAATTTTTTTTGCTAAATAATTCTACCACTAGTAGGGATTAAATCCTAACACACAATTATATGGGTGCAACTGTGTAAGCCGTAATTTGGTACTGCACAATTATGCAGGTGTAATTGCATAAGCCACTATTCAGTATTGCATAATTATACGGGTAAGACATAATTCAATACTTTATAATTATGTGGGTGTAGCCACATAAGCCATGATTCGGTACTGCACAATTATATAGATGTAACCACATAACCCGCGATTCAGTACTACACAATTATGTTAGGCTTTTAGGTGATTGCATAAGGCCTATGGGCAATTATATGGGGCTTTTAGGTGTTAAACCCCGTTATCCATAGGATAATGTTTTCTTAAGTGTGGATTATGCAACTAATGAACGAATAATAAGAATATTAATAGATAACTATGAGGTAACATATGAAATTATATTTTAGTTATATGTATGAGGTAAGTGCAAGAATAATTGTAGTGTATACTAGTATAACATAGCATGTTGAATTGTTTCATGCATTTATGCCACCTTTTATATATATAAACTTGACCTATTATGTCTTGTTATCATGATTCATGCATTGTTCCCACTCTCTTTTCATACACAATTGACATGTATAAATAAAGTGTGTTGAAGGAATGATTTTATGATGCTTGTGTATTTAAATGCTTGGACATATAACCTTATATGTATTTATATATATATATAAATGAATTTATATCATACTTATGTCTTTAATGTAAAAGTAGTATTAAAATGTATGGCATGAAAATATAATTGTGTGTATTATAACATAGTAAACTTAGATACATAGCTCAGCAAAATTTTGCTAAGTGTGTTAGTGGTTTTGGACACGTAGGTATATGCTGATTCTAGAGATAGGCAGTAGCCATTTGAAGGCATTAGCATTGAAGAGCCTAGAGAGGTCAAGATTAGATGTAAATATGATTATTATCATATGTAAATCTTTATGTGTTATATTTACTTCTTTAAAGATTATGATATAATTTATGTATGGGGTTGATTAAGGTCAAGTAATGATGTAGTTGTGTAATTTATAGTGTGAATGTATTGATAATGTGTGAACTACAACGATTGATGTGAATAACTATGTTAGGTGTGATGATTATGAATTGTGGTGATCAGAAGGATCATAGAGGTATAAGGTTAGGTCTTGATTTAATTATGAAGTATGTTAATAGGTTTTAAAATTTTTGGAAAGTGCCCCGAATAACTTTTATGCTGCCAAATATTTGCCACAAAAGTTGCAATGGTTTTAGACCATTGATTCATAGTTTATAGTTGATAGTTTATAGAATTATAGATTCATTTGATTATAGGATACAATTTTAAGTTTCTATTTATAGAAATAAGCAACTTTGAATTTAAAGGTCATGTGATGCTTCTTGCATAGGTTTGTCAATCGAACCGGCTAAGGGGCACATATATACCTATACATTCTTTTTTCATGAACCATTTGACCACACTCATCACACACCCACACATGCATTTCTCATAAATTATCCATGCATTCAAGCATTATATGTTTCATATGGCACACTTGTGTATTCATCACATGTAATTACACACACAGACATATAATATGTCATTTCCATACACACTCACACATGCATACATAGACACCAACATATTCAACAACCTATATTACATTAAATTCACATACCTAGGGTCTCAAAACTCTCTAATCCACCTTTTTAAAGCTTGGTTTGCTTCTCCTTCTCAATAAGCTTATCTTTTCCTACAAGCATACACACTTTTAGGGTTTACAAAATTCTAAAAAATCCTACATAACTCTAAATCAAGAACTAGTTACATGGTTATTCATGGTATACCTAGAGATGCCTAAACATAAAATAAAAATTGAGAAAAGAACATGTCTACTCACTTTGGGCACTACTCATCTAGTGCTAACATCTCTAAAACTGTGCATTTTCTTCAAATTTTGTAACTAGCAATAGCTTCAGGAGGTTGTCAAGGTAAAGATTGATGTAAATTTTGGGGGAATTCCTTTGTTTTAATGTTTAAAAGAAGAAAACAAAGAGAAGGAGGAGAGTAAGGATATTATTGTCCATAGAGGAAAGAGAGGGGAAGGAAGAAGACTTAGCATATATGGCACTCCTATATGTGTCACCCTTAATGTATTAAACACAAAGATAGCTCAAATTATGCCATATGGTGATCTAATGATCCGAATTAATCCATTTTATGTTTGAAGCTTCAAAAATTCAAAATAATTGTTCAAGACCTCTAAAATTCATACTTTTAATGCCAAAAATTCTCAAAAGTGCTCATTAAGGGACCCCTAAAATCTTGGGTCAAAACTCTAAAGGAAATTAGGTTAACTATTCACTCATGTAATTAAGAAATTCCTAACAAATACCAAATGACCTTAGAAAACTATAATTCCTTCACCATAAGATTATTTGGAATATTTGACATTCAAGGTATGCTATTTTTAGGCCCATTTAGGTGCATCTAAGCCTCTCCTAACACAGTGCCAAATAAAGCCACTCTTTACTAGTTTACAACCTAAAATGATTTATTTATTTTTTTAAAAGTTTTAATTATTTCATTTTCATTTTCCTACCCATCCAAGTTTTATGACTAGTATTTCCCTCTTGGCTATCATAAAGTGCCTAAGTCTTGGGAA